>CAWUFW010008350.1:600000-899635 GCA_963921515.1 Calotriton arnoldi
TCCCAGGAGGGCCCTTGCCACCACAGGAGCTGTGGTAGTTCTAAGGGGAATTGCCTCTGGATACCTAGTGGCATGGTCCACCACCACCAGTATAAATCTGTGCCCAGATGCAGTTGGAGGATCCATGGGACCAACAATGTCAATCCCTACCCTCTCAAAGGGAACCCCCACCACAGGTAGTGGTATCAGGGGGGCCTTTGTAGTGCCACCTGCCTTACCACTGGCTTGACAGGTGACACAGGAGCGACAAAACTCCTTGGTGTCCTCAGACATGGTAGGCCAATAAAAGTGAGGGACAATTCTGTCCCAAGTCTTGTTTTGGCCTAGGTGACCTGCTAATGGGATGTCATGTGCTAGTGTCAATAGGAAGCTCCTAAACTTCAGAGGTATAACCAACCTCCTGGTGGCTCCAGGCTTGGGGTCTCTACACTCTGAGTAAAGGAGTCCATCATCCCAGTAGATCCTATAGGACCCACTAGTACTCCCAGCAGCCTCAGCAGCAGCTTGCTGTCTGAGGGGTTCAAGAGAGGGGCAGCTCAGCTGCTCCTGGCTCAGATCTGCCCTGGAAGGGCCCCCTGTCCCCAAGAACTCAACCTGATCAGGTTCAAGCTCATCTGGGACAGTTCCTTCTTTAGGACTAAGATCAGCTCCCTCAAGAGACTGATCTGGATTCTGAGGCGGGGGAAGACACTGCCTTAACCCTACTGCTCCTTCTCTTGGAAGGCGCCTGGTCCATTTTTCCAGGATCCAGGGCCTGTTCAGTGTTAGACATTTTTACCTGTGACCTGGTCATAGCAAACACATCTGCAGGGATACCCAACATTTCTGCATGAGTCCTGAGTTTCACTTCAGCCCAAACTGAAGTTTCTAAATCATTGCCCAACAAGCATTCAACAGGGAGGTCTGCACTTACCACAACCTTCTTAGGGCCAGTTACCCCTCCCCAGGTGAAATTAACAACTGCCAAGGAATGGTCTGTCCTGACATTGCTAGCATTGGTCACTTGGTACATCTCACCAAGTATGATTTGCTCAGGAGCCACAAGATCTTTTGTCACCATTGTGACACTTGTCCCTGAATGCCAAGGCCTCTTTTCCATTTATTATAGGCTGTTGTCTGTATTTGCCCAGATTACTGGGGCTTACAAATAAGGAGGCCATATCCATGCCTCCATCACAGATCAACATAGCCTGAGTTGGAACTCTGACTAGGCCAGAGTCCATCTCAGATCCCAGGGTTAACCCTACTACACCCTTATTTGGAGCACCACCACTTGGAGCTGAACTAGGGGGAACAGTTGCCTTAGGGGCAGTGGTGGTTGGAGTTGAGTCCTTGGACTTGGTACAATCACTTGTCCAATGGGTCTTCTGTTTACAGATTTGACACCATGGCTTTTTTTGCCTTTACCCTTGTTTGATTGTGACTCCCCACCAGATGCAGATTTTTGGGGCCCTTGAGAAGACTTCTGGTCCTTACCCTTCAACCCACCCTTATCAGAGTTTTTAGAATCTTGCTTCTTGGGGTCACCACCTTGGTTCTGAACCTTCTGCCTCACCCTGGTTCTGACCCATTTGTCTGCCTTCTGGCCCAATTCTTGGGGAGAGGTCAGATCAGAGTCCACCAGGTACTGATACAACAGCTGATTTTGACAGTTATTAAGGATCTGCTCTCTCATGATTAAATTATACAATCCTTTGAAGTCACACACCTTACTGCCAAGTAACCAGCCTTCCAGAGCCTTAGTAGCACAATCTACAAAGTCAACCCAGTCCTGAGTCTGTGCCTTTTGGGTGTCTCTGAACTTTATCCTGTATTGTTCAGTTGTTAAGCCAAACCCATCAATCAGAGCACTCTTCAGGACTTTGTAATTATCAGCATCCTCTTCTCTTACAGTGAGGAGCTTGTCTCTACCTTTGTCTGAAAAGGAGAGCCACAAGATTGCTGCCCACTGCTCCTGAGGGACACTCTGTACCTTACAGGCCCTCTCCAGTGCAGTTATCCATTTGTGGATGTCATCCCCACTCTGGTAGGGAGGGACAATCTTGTTCAGGTTCCTATGGTCATGAGTATGTTCTCTACTCCTAGGGACTCTGTGGCTGCCACCATGGGGCTCTAGCCCCAACTTCTGAGAATCTCTCTGAAGCTCCAGGGATTCCCTATCTAAGGCCAATTGCTCTCTCTTGATTCTGAGCTTAGCTCTCTCAAACTCAAGCAGTTGGCACTTCTTCTCATAAGAGGACTCCCTTTTATGAGACGTAGAGGTCCTATGAGAAACAGAGCTCCCTACAGATGTACCAGAATAATTAGATTCCTGAGAAGGAGATCTTGACCTTCTTGGTAAACTGTTAACCCTTCCAGGTGGGGTAAAGAGAGGCCCATTGAGGCCTCCTTCCTCACCTTCAGGAAGAATTGGATTGTCCAGGGTAGAATCATTTTGATCCTCCTGGCCAGCATCAGAGTCCAGGTCATTGACGTTTTCACTTCCTGGCCTTTCCTTTTCTGCTGCCCCACCCCCTTTGCCTGCCTCATCAGACCCTGGGGTCTTTCTGAGGTCATCTAAAAGCAAAGTCTCTATGAGACTTTGAGTGTTGGGGTTTTTCCCTGTCTTCAGTTTCCTAGATGTACACATGGCTCTCAATTCTTGGAATGAGAGATGGTCATACTTAGTTGGCAAGGAGCCACCGCTTCAGGCCTAGAAGACATGCTAGTGTGGTGTGGTGTATGAGTTGGAGAAAGGGTGTGCTAGGCCCTTGACTTACCCAATTCTAAGTTCAGCAGTACTTACTTTATTCTAGTCTTGATTTTTATGTACCAAAGTACCTTTAGTGGTTTTCAATTAGTCACTTAATGAGATTATCTGGAAAAAACAATAGCAAGCTTGGATCCCACCGCTGCACCAATGTGAGAAGATGGCCTGGTATATGCTGTCCACTAATTAAAGTGGGCACCTTGCAGCAGTCCAAACGACCCTTATTGATGATTAGGTTAGAGACAACCTTTATAGAAAGCTATCCTAGTGGTAGCTGTGGAGAGCAGCCTTCAGGCTAAGTCTTGAAGGAATGTAAAGCAGCTTGTTTTACCAGTATATAACCTCCTGAAGGACCAAATGAAAGGAGAACCACACCAGGTGTATATAAAATATATGTATTTATTACTAAACACTCTCTACTAACCTCTTTATGAGATTAGAGAACAAGACACACAATATTAAATCACTAGAATGACAGTAAATAGCACAATACACAGCGGGCTCCAGGGGAAGACCGAACCATATACTAAGTGTTGCAAAGTCATCCTGTGCCCTGGGCACCCCCCAACTTTTTGCTGACTGGTACTGCTGGTAACTGACTCTGACTGACCCTGGGCTCTGCCTAACCAGGCCCAGGGCCAGTGCCAAGCTGAAAGAAACACATTAGAATACAGTTAAAACACCTAACATACACTAGGGTACACTATGGTATGGTGGGGTACCCCTGTAATTGGCATGACCTATCCCATAAGCCCCTAGTATATAATAGGGCAGGGGATTGAAACTACCTAGAAGTCCCCAGTACCCTGGGGCAGGGCAGTTTAGAGGCCAGCAGCCTTTTTCTGCACTTGCATGTGTGCACTGCTGAAGCCTGAGGTCAGCCTGAGGTCAGCCTGAGGTCAGGCCAACGACGCTGGGAGCAGCCCCGACACCCACCGACCACGCACGCAACCTGGGAGTCATCCTCGACTCAACGCTCTCCATGGCCAAGCAAGTCAACGCAGTCTCCTCCTCCTGCTTCAACACCCTCCGCATGCTTCGCAAGATCTACAGGTGGATCCCGACAGACACAAGAAGAACAGTCACCCAGGCCCTCGTCAGTAGCAGACTGGACTATGGGAACGCCCTCTACGCGGGAGCCCCGGCCAAGCTCATCAAGCGACTGCAACGCATACAAAACGCCTCCGCACGCCTGATCCTCGACGTACCACGCCACAGCCACATCACCCCCCACTTGAGGAACCTGCACTGGCTCCCCGTCGACAGGAGGATCACCTTCAAACTCCTCATCCACGCACACAAGGCACTCCACAAAACTGGCCCAGCCTACCTCAACAGACGACTCTTCTTCTACGTCCCCAACCGCCAGCTCCGCTCCGCCGGCCTCTCCCTCGCCACCGTCCCTCGCATTCGAAGAACAACCACCGGCGGCAGATCCTTCTCACACCTCGCCGCCAAGACCTGGAACACCCTTCCACTAAGCCTACGACAGACCCAAGACCTGCTGACCTTCAGGAGGCTACTCAAGACCTGGCTGTTCGACCAGTAGCAGCATCCCCCCCCCTTCCCTCTCCCCAGCGCCTTGAGAACCTCGCGGGTAAGTAGTGCGCTCTACAAATTCTGTGATTGATTGATTGAGTTTAAAAGCAGCACTGGGTGCCAGGACTGCTTTTAAAAAGTAAATTGTGCCCAAACTCGACTTTGGTGGTAGGGGCACTTAAAAATTGATAACCTACAATGTTTGGGCATATTAGGGACCCCCAGGGTCTCCCCTAGGTATCCCAGGGGTGGGGGGGTCAGATATTTATAAGGTACACCATTATAAAATGAGTTTTTATATGCCTGGGTAAAGTGAAATTTCACATTTCACTCCCACATTGTGGTAAAGTGCTGCCCAAATTCGACTTTGATGCCAGGAGCAGTGTGAAGTGAGGATCTGCAATATTTTTGCAGATTCAGAACCCCTAAAGTCTCCCTAGTTGCACATGGGGTGGGGTTCCTGTAGATATAAGGCAAGTACTTATAAAATGTGTTTTTGTAAGTCCTGGTGCTGGAAAAATGGCCCAAGTCATTTTTCCCATTGCAAATCCCCAGTTACATAGGTTAACATTGCAGGAAGTTATTAAATAATAACTCCTGATAGGAAGGAGATAGAGCTACCGTTCAAAGACTTCTCAGAATAGTAATGCTAAAGCCAACAATATCATATTGTTGAATTTCTCCTAAAGTGTACATACAAGAAGTTATAAGACTTTCTTGTTTGTAAGTCCAAATCCAGCCTTCCTGTGGTCTGCCCTGATTGGTCAGAGTTAAGTGGATTAGCCAGGCTGCCTTGAAGAGGTGATAAAGAGCCCCTGGGGTTAACCAGATCTGCTGGGAGGGCAGTGTGCTGTTCCATAGGAATGCCAGGCCAGGGGGAGGAGTCGTAAACCATGGGCTTCAAAGGCAGAGGGATGGCCACAGTGTCAGTTTCCACTTTACACTTTTGACCCCCACCAGACTTAGGATTAGGGAAGGTATGTACAGATGGTAGGGGGAGAGTCTATGGAAATAAGCCATCCTAGGGGGTGTGTTTAGCCAGCTCTTACCTCCTTGCTGGAAAATCAGCCATTATGGATTTGGAAAATTTGATGCACTCTGGGACAAAATAATGCCACACTCTACAGGATGTGGTCATAACTATGAGGAGTTACCCTGCTCCCATTGGTCAGGAGTGACCTGCTGCTTGACCCAGAGAATTTTGAATAAGTATCTGAGAGGGGCAGAGCCCTCCAGATTTGCTGCTTGAAACTTACTGAAGCAAGACATTGCCAAGCTGAGAAGATTTTGCTGTGCAAAGATTTCTAAGGCCTGACCTCTGAAAACTGCACCATCTGACACTACAGCCCTGTGGATTATTTTGCTGAAAAAGAACTAAAGAGTGGACTCCCTGAAAGCTACAGGTTAAAAGAGCTCATCTGGAACATCACCAACTAAATCTGCACCTTGGGGAACTACCAGTGGATTTGTAAGGGTGACGTCCCAGTGGATTGTGGGAACTGAAGTCCTCAACTTTCAAGGACCATCTTGGAGCTTCCAGACCTTTGGAGTGAGTTTGAGACACTTTGGGACCCTTTGAGGAACTTCAGGAAGAAGTTCAAGAAGTTTGGAGAACTTTGGAAAAAAGCTCCATAGAGGGACTGACTCATCCTGGTCAGCCAAGCCGCCTGCCTTCAACCGCGAGTCGGCCAAGCCATCCAGGTTCGTCCCGCTAAAAGCTCCGTCGTTCCGACTTCCAGAGTTTGACCGGGAGTAGAAGAAATCTGAAGCCGGCGAACCCTCACCGGATCCGGCTACATGAGGAGCATCGAGAGACCCCGCGAGAAAAAGCTCCAGAAAAGTTTCTAAGTCCGCTCGTAGAACAGTCGACCGGGAGCAACCGCGAGAGCCAAGCGGCCTGTCTTCCATCGCATGTCGGCCTGGGCTCCTGGATTGCCCTGCTGAAGCGCTAACGAAAAAGTTTCTAAGTCCGCTCCAGGGAAGTTGACCGGGAGTTCGTTAAAAGGCAAGCCGGCGAACCCTCACCGGATCTGGACTGGCTGGGAGCTTTGAGGGACCTCGCGAGAAAAAGCTCCAGAAAAGTTTCTAAGTGTGAAGGTAGTAACTAAGACCGGGACCTGCCGCAAGCTTCAGCCGCCTAGGGCTCCATCGCGGTCGGCCTGAAACTTTGACTTTGCCCTGGTCTATCGGTAGCAGGTATCCCAATATGGTGCTATAAACTTCTAAGCGCTATATTTTATTAAATCTTTGAAAATTCATATCTCTGGTTCCCTACATTGGATTTTTGTCGTTTTGGTGTCATTTTAAAGATAAAAATATTTCCTATTTTTATGAATTGGTGTTGGATTATTATTATGTGTTGTGTCTTAATTATTTACTGAATTGGTGTTTTTGAATGCTTTACATACCTGTCTTTGAAGTTTAGCCTGTCTGCTCGCAGCCACGTTACCAAGGGTTGAGCCTAGGAGTAATTTTCTAAGACCTATGCTGAGTCCTATCATGTGTTAGTGGCCTTATTGCCAGTGGCAGACCTACATTTGCCCCTACCAATAATCCACTTTCCAACACTAAGAAAGTGGTATAAGAACCACGACTTGACTAGACACAGTGCCTAGAGCACGTAGAATCGCTGGGACCCCAAGGAACCACCCAAGGTAGTGACACAGGGGACCCAAGGAGGACGGGTGCAGTGTGGGAACACAGACTCGAGCTCCGTACAACTCTATGGGAAAGTCAAGTTTGGAAATTTAAAGATTAAGGACACTTAGGAGAGGACTTTAAGCAAACCCAGCTAAACATAGAAGGTTCTAAAGCAAGCACCCTTGAGAGTACTGAGGTACCCGTGTTACCTATCCCAGAGGAGCCGGGTGCATAGGGGTCAAGTGGTGTCGGAAACCCTCGTCGTTTTCAATGGTGTGATGCGACAAAGTACTCCTGCCGTGGAGAAGAAAAGTGTCCGGTGTGATCCAAGCCTGGATCGGAGATGAGAAGAACCTGAAAGCAGAGGGGACAAAGTCTGGGTCACTTCACATGACCAGGAGCGGAGCAATGTAATGCCCACCGATGTCGGGTGCTTCAGGTGAGATGAGGTGAAGCTTGACTCTGCAGCCACGGGGACCAGGAGATGTCTGCAATGACCACAGTCCATATTCGAGCTGTCCCACAAAGGATGTCGAGTGCTGGGGGTCAGTGTCCGGATTGAACACCAACAAGCCTTGGCAACTGCAACCCACAAGGTCAGAGGAAAGATGCTTCTGTGAGGACCAGCAAGGTCCTGGGGACTCTCCAAGCAATGGAGAGTCAGGGCATGTCTGGAGCAACCAGGGGAGCCCACTAAAAGTTAAAGTTGCTTTCTCAGGGACCCACAGGCCAACGGACCAGGGATCGCGAAGGGACCTCAAGCTGAATCACTAAATACCAGCCCACGGAACACTCCTGGAGTGTAGGCTGGAAATCTTCAGTGGAGTTACTGCTTGGGGTCAGGATTACAAGTAGCCCAAAGCACAGCTTCAGGGATTGCTGAAAAGCATATGCTGCTGCAAATGTACACAGTGCCCAGGGGTACAAGTTTCACGGTCCCCACAAGGGATACGGGCCTCAGAATTGCTGAGAGTGCAGATCAACCTCGGAGACCTTAGGAACCCACCTCCTGTGTTGCAGAAATCTTCGGAGTCCTTCGGGAGCTTCGTAGATGCAAACCGGTCAGATGCATTTAGGTGCCTGCTCAGCAGGGGAGTAACTCCTTTACTCCAAGGGAGATTCTTCAGTTGTCCAGCAAAGCGTAGATCGTCGAAGGATACTTGGTTTCTGTAGCAGAGTTTAGTCCAGGTAATATCTAAAGTCCTGTAGCCAGGGGTTCCTACTTTATACCCAAGGAAGGGGTGGGACAAACTCTGGGGACCCACCTATGGGAGGGTCAGGACAGAGGGGTGGCTACACCCATGTCCTTTGTCCAGTTTCGCACCAGAGCGGGAGCAAATGGCTCCTGCAACCGGTTTGAGCTGGACTATGCACAGGGACACCAAATGTGCCCCCAGTGCAGACATCAAAGCACTCTGAGAGTGCACCCACCCAGCCCCAATACACTAAAGCGTGTCTGGGAGGTGGTCACACCTCCCTGTGACAGGAAACCTATTGTCAAGCCTTCCCCTGCCAGATTTTCGTCCAGCAGCAGGAGGGCAGACTCGTGTCTGTGGCTGGCAGCATCCATTTTCTGATTTGATTTGATTGATTTGATTTTTGGATTTATACAGCGCACGAATGTCCAAGGGCGTCTTGGCGCTAGAGTCAGTTATGCCAGGGTTCTGTGAAGCTGGTACCGGGTGTACCGGTGTTGTCATATTTCTCCCTCTAGGAGTGCGGAATCATACCTCCCACACCAGTTACTGGTGTGGATGTATGATTCCAAGGTGTTTGACACCAAACACGACATGTTTCCATGCAGCCACTTTAAAGTTAGCATTTACCGCAAGGTTATAATGCACTTAAGTATATATGGTTGGCTGCATCACAAACAACCCCAGAGAATAGGTTCCGAAGGCTGCTGAGGTGCTCTGCTCGTGCATGGGCACCCTCTCACATAAAACCCAGCACCCTGCCTTCAGGACTGGTAAGGCCTGCCATAGGGGTGACTGATAGGTTTATATGTGCAGTGATTAGGATAGATACAGTGAACCTATATCTAGGTAAGGGGTGCATGCACCACCTTACACAGGCTGCAGTAGCAGACCTGTGGTGTCATTTTAAATGGTCTCTCAGGGGTGGCATAAACATGCTGCAGCCCCTGGGAGGCCTCTGGGGTACCTATGCCCTGGGTACATAGTATACCATATACTAGGGACTTATAAGGGTACCCCAGAATCCAATCTGGAGTGTACCTAAAGTACATGCAATCAATTTAGAGGAGAAAACAGATAGACTTGGGTCCTGAATAGCAGGATCACAGTCAGACTGAGTCGAAAACAGTGAAACATCAACAAAAAGTGGGGGCAACTATAAGAAGCAGATCCTACTCTCCTACAGTGAGCCGCTGCCAAATATTGAGCTGCAGCCAAATAGTGAGTCTCCGCCAAATAGTGAGCCTCTGCCAAATAGTGAGCTGCTGCCAAATACTGAGCCGCTGCCAAATCATGAGCCACTGCCAAATAGTGAGCTACAGCCAAATAGTGAGCTGCAGCCAAATAGTGAGCTGCTGCTAAATAGTGAGCTGCCAAATACTGAGTCGCTGCCAAATCGTGAGCCGCTGCCAAATAGTGAGCCGCCAAATACTGAGCCACTGCCAAATAGTGAGCCGCTGCCAAATAGTGAGCCGCTAAATACTGAGCTGTTGCCAAATACTGAACCGCTGGCAAATAGTGAGCCACAGTCAAATAATGAGCCTCCAAATACTGAGCTGTTGCCAAATACTGATCCACAGCCAAATACTGAGCCACTGCCAAATAATGAGCTGCTGCCAAATAGTGAGTCGCTGCCACATCGTGAGCCGCCGCCTAATAGTGAGCCACCAAATACTGAGCCGTAGCCAAATAGTGAGCCGCTGCCATATCGTGAGCCGCTGCCAAATAGTGAGCCACCATATACTGAGCCGCAGCCAAATACTGAGCCACTGCCAAATCGTGAGCCGCTGCCAAATAGTGACCCGCCAAATATTGAGCTGCTGCCAAATAGTGAACCGACACCAAATAGTGAGCTGCTGCCAAATAGTGAGCTTCCACCAAATAGCGAGCTACCGCCAAATAGTGAGTTGCTTCCATGTAGTGAGCCGTTGCCAAATATTGAGCCATCGCCAAATAGTGTGCAGATGTCAAATAGTGAGCTGCCACGAAATAGTGAGGTGCCGCCAAATTATGAGCTACTAAATAGTGAGCTGCTGCCAAATAGTGAGCTGCCGCCAAATAGTGAGACACCGCCAAATAGTGAGACGCCAAATAGTGAGCCTCCTTAATTGTTCCCAGGCCTCTTCCTTTAAGGAATCTTTCATTTCTTTAGTAACCTTGGTAAACTGCCTATGGAGACGTCTCACCTCCATTCCATCCCTAGGTATACATTTGATATCCTTTAAATCACATTGAGCTTTAGAGCATGCCCAATCAAACCAATGTTCTACCCTGGGGCAGAATGATCTCTACCGGGGACAGTAATGACATCCCTCACAGCTGCCCATAGTGCAGTAAAAACCTTCAGGACATCTTTGGGCTCAGAGTCAGAGCTTAAGCAGCATTCCAATTTGCCATTCCACTGACAAAAGAAAGTTCCAAGAAATTCCTCTGGGATAACATTTGACCATTTTACCATTTCAGCCACCTGCGCTGATCAGTGGCAGCACGATGTAACGAGGCAGGCACTGGTAATGGCTGCTTCTGGTGTAAAAATCTTAAGGATAAGACCAATGGATTATGGTCACTCCAAACAAACTCTAAAACCCTGTGCTCAACTAAGAGATATAACAGGGATGAAGAAATAAAAATATAATCCACAATTGTTTCATGCCGCTTGCCAGCATAAGTAGGGGGCTCCAGGGAGCTTGGGATGACCAGATTTAAAGATTGCACTAAAAATGTGCCTGTTCACATTGGGATTAACCCTGGGCGTAGTTCGTGTAGTAGCGCTACGCGTAGCTACGCGAAGTGCACTTCGCACTACGCGAGCTACGCGTAGCACTACGCGAACTGCGTAGTGCAGTAGGAAATGCTGTTCGCAATGATTGCACAGTGCCGGATGCTTGTCCGCACTGTGCAATCATTGCAAACGGCATCTTGCACAGTGCAAGCGGTTGTTTTCTGCCGCTCGAGTAGATTTGTACTCGAGCGGCAGTTTTCTCAACGCGGACTGGTAGTTTCTCATCGCGAGCGGTCGCGAGCATACGTGACCACTCGCAATGAGAAACCTGACCTCCCCGCGTTGAGAATCTCGCCGGGAGGTTTATTTTCCACGCTCGCGATCGGCAACTTGATGTTGCTGATTGCGAACAAGGAAAAAGTCTCGCCGGGATGTCATTTTGCTCGCTCGCGGTCGCCAACTTGACGTTGAGGACCGCGAGCAAGCAAAAAATGCCCGCTACGCGTTTTTGCACTGTGCTATGTGCAATTTGCGTAGCGCGTAGTTGCGCAAACTACGCAAACTACGCGAGCGTAGCGTAGTTTTCCGCCCAGGTATAATTGGGATGTGTGCTTAGAGTGAGCACTAAAAATATTCTCCCCCAAGGATGCATACTGTAATATCTGGCAAGCTTTTTTACGGGGATGGATATTAAAATCACCCATATTTACTATTGGAGTAAAAGAAATAGAACTTGTGCCGGAATCTGGGGGAATGTCTTCAAATTCTCAATGGCCATTCCCATAGAGGTAATAACCTCAGAACATGCTGGTTGACCATTTGAGTGATAGATGTTTAAAACAAGAAGAATTGATTTGTCAGAAAAAGGTTAGCAAAACCAATCCTAAATTAGAAGAGTTAATCTTCAATTCATCCATTAAACAATTCAGAGACAAGGATATTAAAATGCATACCCATCCCATACCCCAGCCTGAAGACAAACGAATAGCTGGACAAAAATTAATGAGCACAACCATCTAAAAACAGAGGGGCAGATTTACAAGCCCCTTGCGCCACTTTTGCATCACTTTTCCCATGTTAAAAATGACGCAAAAGTGGCGCAAGGGCCTTGTAAATAAGCCCCAGAGTATTTCTACCTGACAGGTTTCTTGGAAGGCCAAAATGCTATATTATTTAATAAAGTCCAACCAATTCTGATCGTTGACCTTCTCTTCAAGCCCAGCTATATTCCAGGACAGAAAGCTAAGCTGATCTGCATAAGAATCCACTTTAAGGGGAACAACACCTTCCATTGCCTGTGATGCATTGCCCTCAGAACAGCTAACAAGGGGTAGTCAATCCACTTCCTCAAGAGTGGTAAGTACAACAAATCTATTCAGTAGAGGAAGAGGCACAGTTTTTGCAATGACAAACCCGGAACAAACCCCATGGTGACTTTGGCCCCTTAGGGAAAAATGGGCCTTGGTGTACTTAAATTATCACTAAAGTCTGGTCTATAGAAAAACCCAAATGACCGTACCCCAATTCTCTTGGTTGGATTAACCTTTTTTCGCATGAGGTAAGGATTCTATCTACAACATGGTAATTCCTAAAGTTGATCACCTGGGAAAGTTTGCGGGCCCCCCACCCTATTCTGCAGGCCTTATTGATTTAATCGTAAATACTCGCATCTAGCCTGCCCTTTGTAGTCAGCCAGTGTGTCACTTTATTTCTTAACTGTTGGAAATTTTTGCTTGCATTTTACTTAGCTGGGGCACGTTTACCAGGAGTACCACATAAGGTATATAATTGGGGGGAGGTTCCAGTTGATCGGTGTTAGGAGAATGTGCACTCACTTGCCCCCTAGGAGCAGACACTAAGCAAACCCTACGTACCACTTCCTGAGCAGGACTAAGAGATGCTTTTATATTTATGGCTCCCTGTTCATCGCAGCAGAATCAAACTTCTCTACACCCACTGTTCCCTGGCCTTTGATGTTAAGGTTCATATTATCTCTAATTGTGAGACAAAATCTGCAGGTCTAAGCCCTGTGTAACAATTACCCTGGGATAAATTATCTTGACAAGTGGGGTGATGTAATTGACGTGCCGGATGAGTACAAATCTGATGCAAGATCATTTTCTCAATTATACCAATTATAAGTCTAAAAAAATAAACACCTTCATATTTAAAGCAGAAAAAGCACCCTTCACAGTTCTAAGCTCAATTCTCAAGCTACCCACTATGGCTTTAATAGTGTCGGAACAATATGTATCAGGTGCCAAATCCTGGGTGATGAATTTTTCTTTTTCCCTGTCAGAAACAGATAACAGTACAGGACAATCGGTAGAGGCTGCCACAGTGAGAATGGCGGGTTGAACAGTCAATCTGGGTTCTAGGTGTGGCTGCCCATTAATAAAGGCCAGCTGGTCTGACTGTGCTTTCCTGGGTGCAGTAGAGGTTAAAGCCCTTACCTCCTCTGTTGTTGTGAATACACCGACAAGAGAGTGATAGAACTAGAGGGAGCATCATTTACTTTCCCCTTATAGAATTGAGTTATCTTTGTTTTGGAAATCTTTGAAGCCTGTACATCAGGCAACTAACTCCCTCTATTAAGGATGCCTTCCACCTCTACTACTACATTATAAATTTCATGTAGGCTGTAGTTATCAGCCGCATTTCTACAAGCAGTCTTGGGCTCCTTCCCAGCGCCCAAAGAACCCTCAGATGCCTTCCTCTTGCCCATAGTAGGAAAAAGTTCAAAACCCTAGGTGCCAAAAAAGAGAAAAAAACAGAACAAAAAAAGACAAATGTCAAGAGTACCCACCCACAACAAAGGAGCCTGCACATACAAAGAAGAAGACTGAGAGGCTCACTTTTTATGCTACCCTGGCATTGAAGGACAGTCTTACCAGAGATGTGCATACAGTACCCAGACACAAGGCAAGTGGGGGGTATTGGCCCTGCCCTGCCTCTTCCTGGCACTGACAGGTGCAGGACGGGCCCTTCCTAGCCCGGGCATTGCCTGGGTGCAGCTCGCGTGCATCCCATGCAGTGGGGCTGCGTCATCGCTTTATAACACTGCAGGGGGGGGTGGCAATCTCCAACCCCTGCTTCAGGTGCAAAGTGTTTTGGGACTCAATGTCCCCTGCGGCACTCAACAGCTCCAAAACAGTGATTTTTGCCCCCAGGACAGCGGGGCTGTGTCAGCGTTTTATAGCGCATAGCGCTGCAGGGGGGTGGGGTGGCGATCTCCTCTCCCTTCATCGGGTGCAAGGTGTTTTGAGACTCAAAGTCCCCCCAGCACTCAGTGGCTTCTCACTATTAGTAAAAAGAAACTTGTAGTTTGTGAATATCTAAAAAATAGCAGACATATACAAAAGTGTATGCTTACCTTTGCAAATCAAGCCAGCAATACATATTTGCCTATATATACTAACCATAACAATGTAGGCCAGCATTTCAAATTAAACAGAGCTGAATTACTGTGTGAAATTCCTCCTCACACAATCATAAGCAGGCTGGTGTTCTCGCACCCAATTTTCCCTGCCCCTCCCAACTCACATTAATTACCTGCTCATAGCAAGTCGTAAATGTGAGTATTAAAGCTCATAGAGTCAGGAATCCTGAGAGTTTTTGTGCATTATAAAACCTGGCCATCACAGTTATTCACCATTCCATGGTTTTAAATTGTTTCTGCCAGCTACTGGAGGGGGTTACCTATGGTACTGATCCAGCGGGTTACTAGCAACAAGCATTCTTACACCAATTACTCACTTGGGCCCATACATTCATACTACGCTAGCAATTTCCGCTGGTGGGTCAGTTGTACTCTTTATCAAAATCCCTGCTACCAATTACTTTTCTGATTGAAGAGTAATGACTTACCAATGGATCCTTTGCTAATTGGGAAGTTTAAAATGAGTGACATTCAATACAATTCATAATCCTGAAATAATCACTGAGTCAGGAAGTTTTAAAATGTTTATCTAAAGATTTAGCAGAGTAAAACACAGAACCACATGATACTTAATCGTATATCAAGGATGAAGCATAAATCAATTTTTCGATCAATGACGGTTCCTCAGAAAGAAGAAGATAGAGACAGCAGCGCAACTAAGGTTTGCATTTATATTTACCTAAAAGTGCGAGAATCAAACCCCTTGGCCAAGGAGTTGGAAAGATAGGACCCAGGAAGGATGAAGAGCAAAGACCTCCTCCAGGTTCAGGACCGGACCGGTGACCTTTCTATCAACGACGCCTGCGTCGTTCCCCTCTCTGATACTTTGCTTCTCCTCGATTTCTCCCATGTCTTCCTTCTAATGGACTCCGCTGCCCCCGCCTCAGGACCTCCCTGGACAGCGATTCAGTCTGCAATCGATCAGCTCGTCATGGATCTCGAACCTCTAACTCCACTCCGCTTGAGCGTCCTAATTCTAACTAATTTGCTAATACTATATCTATTATACCCTTCTACGCCCATGTACCTCCCATTAATGTTGCAAAAATATGGGCCCACTACTTCTGATTGGACAGGGACAGGGGGTTGATCCTCACACCATATTGATTTAATTCAATTTCTTTAGGCCCATTGTTTTAAAATACCGCCCATCACAATTAATACATTTGCTTTATTTCCCACCCGTCTCACGACAAGTTTAATACATTGTTCATATAAATTGTTTCTTTTCGGTAGGGACATCGTGGGTACAATAGTGTTGGCCATCAGGTCATGGCCTTGGACGACGTCCAGGTTGACTTCAACCTCTCTTCTGGGCAGCCACTCAGGGCCCATGCGCAGAACCATTGTCTCTCGAGTTTTCAGTTCACCAACCCCAGGCCCAGTTTACGAACTAATAAAAGTCAAAGAAGAAAATATTAAAATCACAAATAAATTGTTTCACTGTATACCCACTCTTTCTACTCTATTCCCATTTACTTATAAATTCTATCCCGCGTTAATAGCATTAGGATACCACAGTTTAATTGCAACATATGAGCAAGCGGTAGCACATGAAGACATTAAGCAGCCATTTTAATACACACTGCGCAGAAGCAAGGGTTTCCCTCCAAGCAAAGAAAGACGTCATACCACGTGATATGGTTGACACATGCGTAATAGGTTTCCCGCGCTTTAGCGGCCATTTTAGAATAGACAAGCGTTATTTATTAGTTATAACACATAGGCAAGCTTCCTTTCTACTTGTATTCGTGTATGCAATTGTTAGTATGAACAATACAAAGTTTAATAAATTAATACTGTGAGAAGATTTCCTCCGAGCAAAACTCATTTGTGAGCCCTTGCTCCATCAATCCCCTCTCTGATGGCGTTTCTGAGCCATCAAATACTACCTACAACCAGATGCCAACTTTTAGCATAAAATTGTTTCAGTTTCATTTTTACACTTTCTATTATTCACATCCCCTTTCAGTTTCTTGTATAATTCACTTCTCAAATCTTCTAGTTCAATTTCGTCAAACTTTCGCTTCTTTCCTTTTCCTGTCACATTATACGATTCATTCTTTCTACAACATTTGCACCATATTATTATTGACAGTACTATTATTGCTATCCCTGCTAAGGGTACTAATATTTGACCTATAAGTCCTTTCCCTACATTAGCAAACCAGGTACCAATTGACGTAATACTATTTGTCAATCTTTCCCATACAATATCAACTTCCAGTGGTTTTAGTTCCTTCTCAAGTTTAGTTATATTCTGTATATATGTTCCAATTTCTGCACTTTTATCAGGTATGTAAGTGCAACAGTGTTTCGACTTCAATAATTTACAGACTCCGCCCTCTTTTGCTAATATTATATCAAGAGCAAGTCGATTTTGCATAACCATAGATCTAAGCGCAACCATTTCCGCATTAATCATTAGAAATCCTCCAGCAGTGTCTGTTGATAAACGATCAACCACTGTAGATAATTTACATATCTTCCTTGAGTTCAGAATTATTCCCACTGAAGGTATCAATACACCAAATATATCACCTACAATTTCTGAAAAACTAGCTCTTTTACTATGTGTTAATTCACTACTATTTCATCGCCCCCAGAGTTTCTTTTTACGTGGTATATCTTTGGAAATACTATTCCAAAATAACAACTTCCATACCATTGTGCAGGAAGCCTAAAGTAAGCCTTATTCCCACACAAATAGTAGATTCCAGGAAAAACTGAATCTGTTCCTCCTTTTAGTCCCCAACCTCCAACAATTAAGAAAGTATGTTCACACTCACTGGTACCGATGAAAACATTGTTATAATCAGTCTTTAACCTATGTAGACAAATTTTCCCTGTTTTTACAAAATCCAGGGCCATAGCAGCTTGAGACTTGCCAGGTGTGCAACTACCCTCTTTCTCAGCCCAAGGTGGCAGATGAGCCTTATGCTCAGATGCTTTCTTTTGGAAATTTTGTCTTCTATCTTCTACTAAATTCAAAAATATCTTTTCTTCTTCATGTAACGAACATGTTTGATTGCTTCTATGTGCATGTGTTATATCTATCGACTTCATTGTTAAGAAAAATTCTCCCATAAATTGTGCATCTTTACTACTAAGCACTGGATTCATATTCTTTCGAATCGGACCCTCAGAAAATATCACATCTATATTTGAATAATAATACTGAAGTCTCCCTGTTCTATAAAATAAACTAGCCAATACACTACATGATATGCCATAAGTTAATGGCAAGTGATGATATGTTAACCCTTCTGCTACTGATTCAGGTAACTTCATACAGACATAACAATTACTAACTTCCATTGTATCTACATATTGAAACAATAATTTTGTGAAAACATTTAAACTAGTGTCGTTATCAGTTATTTCATGATGACATTCTGGTTCATCTTCTGCTTTTAGTTCTACTCTATTACTTTTCAAGTTCTCTGTCCTTTCCTTAGTTTTGTTGTTAATCTTTTTATCCATTATCATAAGGTAAGGAATTGCTACGATCACAACTAACCATACTATAAGCACCATTACCAGACTACATATGCATATTGCACAGCATCTTTTACAACATTTCTGTTTTGATCTCCCAGTAACTCTATCGTCAGGCATTTTTGACAAGGAAGATTTCTCTTCTTATCGTATTTTCAAGTCTCTTTACGTTATCAAGGTGGTTTTATTTCTTTTTCATAAGTCAGTTCCGCACTGGTTCCTTCGTCACCACTTTCACTTGACTCTGAGCTCTCGTAGTCTTCAAGGATGATATAAGTCCAATCAGGACCTTTAAATTTGTTGTTCACAAGTTTCAGTCTTTTTCTTCTTCGTTTTTCAGTTCTACTTTCTTGTCCCGTTTGACTTGTCACTTCGTTTACTTGTTCTGGATCTTCACATCTGGTTGTTATGTGGTATTTTACTCTTTTAATGACACTAGGCCAATGATCACCTTTTCTGGTTTTCTTTGTTTGCACTGTCTCTTTACTTTTTATTTCTTCTTCAGAAATTCTTTTATTTTCAGGTTGTGGCACAGTTTGGTTTTCTTCAATTTCAGTTTCTTTTATTTGTTCTTTTTCAGGTCAGATTGGTTTCTCTTCAGCAGCTCCACTGTGAGGTTCTAATAACTGACCTTGTTCAGGATTTACGTCTTCATGCTCGAGATTCTCGAGATCTTCTGTTTGAATGTATTTTCCTAGATCTAACTGGTTCTGATCAGGGCTTATTGCACTTTGTACTTCTGCAGCCTGACCGCGTTCTTCTAGACCTGTCTGTCCCTGCTCAAAATTTGTTTGTTCGTTGTTATTTTGAGCCCAGTTTCCTCTCCCTATCTGGTCCTGCTCAGGTTCTCTTAGTGTGTCTTCTTCCTCTTCCTGAGCTGCTTCTTCTTCAACTATCTGATCTTCTTCAATTTCTTCTAAATCTGCTTGACTTCTTGTTCTGTTGTAGACTTCAGGTATTTCCACCACCGGTATCCAGTCCTGACTTGTGCTCGGTTGTTCTTCTTCAGCTTCCCTTGAATCTCGGACATGAGATTCTTCAGCTGGGCAACCTTCCGCTTCCTCAGTTATCGATGCTGAATGAGGATTTTCTTCCGGGTCTGGTACCCTTTTGGTGTGGCTTACATGAATCCAATTAGGAAATCCTGCACATTTCACTGCTGTGTTTGTAACCAGTATGACCTGACAAGGTTCGCCCCACCTGGGTGATAGACACGTTTCTCTGGTGTGATTCTTCACTACCACCCAGTCACCGGGATTCAGATCATGCTCTTGTTCAGGCTGCCTGGAAACTGCGTCTTCCCCAACCTGGTGAGAGACAGAACGCACTAGGTCAGCCAATCCTTTGCAATAATCCAGAACCATATCATCAGTTATATTCAGCAGTTTATTTGTAGGAACATGTGCTTGTCTCATTGCTCTTCCCATGAGTATTTCATGTGGACTCAATCCGGTATTTCTATCAGGAATGCTTCTGAGTCCCATTAAAACAAGTGGCAATGCATCCGGCCAATCTAACGATGTTGATGCACACATTTTTCCCAGTCTGGATTTTATTGTGTCGTTCATTTGTTCAACCACTCCAGAAGCCTCTGGACGATATGCACAGTGCAATTTTTGCTCAATTTGGAATGCTTCACAGATTATTCTAATCACATCACTGTTGAAGTGCCTTCCTCTATCTGATTCCAAAGTTACTGGGAAACCAAATCTAGGAATGAGTTCTCATAGCAACAACTTTGCGACTGTAATACTGTCATTCCTTCTGGTAGGGTAAGCCTCCACCCACTTTTGAAAACAGACACACTATGACAAGTACATATTTCAGTCCTCTACATGGTGGTAACTGAATGAAATCAAGTTGCAATCTCACAAATGGACCCTCTGCCTTTCCAATTTTCCCAAAACCAATTATTGTTTTTCTTCCTGGGTTATGCATTTGGCAAGTTAAACATCTCTGGCAAAGACTCTCTGCTACGGCCCTAAACCTTGGATTGTACCAATTTTGTCTGAAGAGCCTAATCATTGCATCTCTCCCTACATGTGTGTCTCCATGATACATCCTGGCCATTTGTGAAAGCAGACAGTCGGGCATAACTGGTCTGCCATCGGCATAAATCCATACATTGTCGTCTGCCCTTTGGGAACATCCCATTTTAATCCATGCATTTCTTTCACTCTCATCAGCATCATCTTGTAATCGTTTTACATCATTCCATGTTTCAGGAGGTACATACAGCATAAGTTGGCAGCTGATTCCTATTCTTTCAACCCTTTTATTAACTGACAACCTGTTTTTGGCACAGTGTTGAGCCACCAAATCTGCATATCTGTTACCGACTACCACCCAGTCATCTCCTGACTGGTGTGCGGCACATTTCACCACAGCCAATTCTTTTGGTGATTGTATTGCTTCCAGCAGTTCCTTTACAAACTGTCCATTTTTAATGGGGGATCCTGAAGAAGTCATGAAATCCCTCTGCATCCATAGTTGGCCAAAATCATGCACAACCCGGTAACCATATTGGCTATCTGTAAATATAGTTACTTTCTGGTTCTTCCCAATTTTGCAGGCTTTTATCAAAGAAATTAATTCAGCTACTTGTGCAGATTTTACTCCTGGTAAAGAGGATGCTTCGACTATTCCAGTTAATTCACATACTGCATAGGCTGCAGTCAGTTTACCATCTTCATGCCATTGGCACGAACCATCAACAAACAGCTCCCTGTCTGGCTCCCTGAGGGGTAGTTCCTGGATGTCAGGACGTGGTTTCGTGCACAATTCTGTGACTTGTAAACAATCATGTTCCTCTTCATCATCTTTAACTTCCTCATGATATGGGTCTGGTAGTAAGGTAGCAGGATTTACTATTGTGCACCTTACAATAGTCACATTTTCAGCACCTAGTATTATTCTTTCATATTTAGTCAGCCGACTAGGAGTAAGATGCTGAGTTCGGGTTCTTGTCAACAGAATCACAACTGAATGTGGAACAAACACTTTAACAGGGTGTCCCATTACAATTAATTCACTTTGTTCAATGCTCAAACAGGTAGCAGCCACTGCTTTCAAGCAGCCTGGCAATGCGGCTGCCACTGGGTCCAATGTAGCAGAAAAATATGCTATAGGACGTCTGTCCAAACCATGTCTCTGGGTTAGGACTGAAAGTGCACAATTCTCTCTCTCATGACAGAATAATGCAAATTTTCTTTTATAATCAGGCATGCCTAGGGCAGGTGCTGCACACAAAGCGTTTCTCAATTTTACAAAAGCTCCTACGCTCTCATCATCCCACTCGACTGGGTCCTTTGCCTTCTTTTTCGTCATTTGAATTGATGGCTTTGCTAGCAGAGAAAACCCTAGTATCCATTGTCGACAATAACCCACTATGCCAAGGAACATTCTCACTTCTCGTTGGGAGACAGGCATTTGCATTTTCTTGATTAATTTTACTCTTTCAGAGGTTATCCTTCTTTTTCCCCTCTCAATTTGGTGTCCTAGATACTTAACTGCTGTTGTACAAAACTGCAACTTTTCAGGTGAAACTTTATGCCCTTCTTCAGCTAAATGATTTAATAATGCAATGGAGTCAACAACACAGTCCTCTCTGGTGTTAGATGCCACCAGTAAATCATCTATATATTGTACTAAGACTGAGCTTCCTGGCATCACTAGTTTCTCTAGGCACTTTTTCAATATCTGATTAAAGATAGAAGGACTTTCCGTGTACCCCTGAGGAACACGATTCCATACATAGACTTTGTTTTCAAATTTAAATGAAAAAAGATACTGGCTATCCGGGGGCAATGGTATTGAAAAGAATGCTTGACATAAGTCAATCACAGTAAACCATCCAGCACTCCAAGGAATCTGGTATAGGATTACTGCAGGATTTGGCACTATAGGACAACAAGGTTCAACAATCTTATTTATTTTGCGTAAATCTTGAACAATCCTATACTTTCCACTAGGTTTCTTTAAACCCATAATTGGTGAGTTACAAGGGCTACTCATTACTTCTTTTAGTATTCCTTGTTTTACCAATCTGTTAATTTCTTCAATGACTCCTGCCTTTACTTCTGCACTCATTTTGTACTGTCTGGTATTTGGGAAAATTGCACCTTCTTTTACAGTGATTTTAACTGGGTCTATTTTGGCCATAAGTCCTACTTCCTTTCCCGTGAAATCCCATACCATGGAATTTACTGTAGTTTATAATTCTTCCGGCAACTCGTGTTTTGTTATCAAAGAGAACATCTCATCTACTTCTGTACCTTGTTTTGCAATCATAAATGTATATACATGGTCTTCATCCGGGGTCTGTATTGCCACACCATCCGGCGTGCAGAAAATTGTGCAGTTCATTTTACACAACAAATCTCGGCCCAATAAATTTACTGGACTGGAATCACACACTACAAATGGATGCACTTCTCTAAAATTTCCAATTTTTACTTCCATTGGTTCGGTAAGAGGTGTTCTAATCTTTCGATTAGCTACCCCCACAACTTGGATAGCTTCTCCAGAGAGAGGAAGGTCTGGGATGTCTGCTGTTCTCACAGTAGACCTGGTAGCACCAGTGTCCAAAAGGAAAGTAATATCATTACCTTTCACATTCCCTTCAACATATGGACCTGACTGATCTACCGGTAAGGATGCGCCAAGTACGCACTCCTTCTCCCCCTCTCCTAGGCACCGTCATTGTCTATATGGACAAAAGTCGTCCTGTAAAAGAAATTGTGTGGTTACATAATCATTCTTACCACTTCCTCCTTGATATCCAACGTCTGTACCGTGCTTTGCTCTGCTTACATTACCCTGTATAGGTGCAGGTGGCAACTGACTGAGGATTTACACCCTGCTGTGAGTCATTCTGCGTCTGTGGATTTAAATTTTGATTTGGGCCATTATTATTCCGCATCTTTTTACATTCATCCTTCCAATGCCCCAATTTTCCGCACCCATGACAAGGAAACTTTTTTTTAGGCTCTTCTCTGCTCATTCGTCCTCTCACTTTTCCTCCATTCCCAGTGTCACCATTCGTTCCAGAATCTTTTCCCTGATTATCACTTGGATTATCCAAATTAATTCCCTGTCGCTCAGCCATTTTTACCTGAGCCCACATCACTTTCTCTTGCAATTTCTTGTGTCTATCCTCAATGTCATCTCCACAATATTTCGCATATTTCAAGATCTCATCTATGGGTTTCCCCTGCCAGCACAACATGTGCTGCTTAATCATCTGACAAATCTCTGGTTTTAATCCATAAACAAATCGGTAAACAAACTGACTCATATTTTTATCTCCAATATCCTCGAATCCACTATACTGCTTGAATACCTGCAATAAACGTTCGTAATACGCATGTACCGATTCCCTGGCTTCTTGGGTAGTTCTGTCTATTTTCACCCAATCTGTTTCTTTTGGTGGTATTTTTCCCTTCAGGTAAGTTATTACCTGCTGATACTTTTTCATTACATCACTTGATGGGGCACCTGTCTTTGGATCTCTAGGATACTCTTCACTTGGCCAATCAACCGTAATTTTACAATCTGTCCATAAATCGGCAGGTACCACTATGTCGAACAAACCATCCAAGTCCTTCAACAATACCTTTGACACTTTCACAAACCTCTCAACCTGCTTGTACCATTCAATTGGCTTTTCTCTCAACTTTGGAAAATCATTCGTAAATGATAAAATATCCTGTCTGCTCCAAGGGACATGTACATATCCTCCTCCAGGTACTTCTCTCATCGGATACATTTGATCTGTTTTCCCTGTTTCCTTCATTAAATATTCAGAAGTGGTTCTACTGTACCGTGCCTCTTCCTTTTTCTTTGTCCATCTAACTTTCCATTTATCTAGGTCTCCCCATTTCTGTAAAACTGTCATTAATTCCTTTACCTGTAATTTTCGACCAGAGGCATTCATGTTTTCTAAATCTTTGTCAGAAAAATCTGCTCTATATGGTTTCTGTAATACCTTTGACTTCCCTATTTCAATTCCCATCTGCAAAGCCAGATGTGATAATTTTTCATGAAATGTTTTTACATTTCTTGTGATGCTTCTGCATACAAATAATAGCTCTTCTTCATCGTAAGTATTCAGACGATCTACTCCTACATTTCCTGCTATCATTTCTTCTAACTCGACCTTTAATTTGTAAATGTCCATAATCTTTGGAGGTGAACTCTGTTTGTCTGATCCTTGTGCCCACCTTTCTAAGTCTTCTGGTGTAACTACTGTGGCACTTTTGGTTCCTGATGAAGATACTATGTTTACATCTTTGGAGCAACCAGGTGTTACTCTTCTAGGAGTACTATTTATAGATCCTCGAATAGGTAAATAAATTAAGGATATCATAGATTCACAATCACTAAATTGATCATAAATTATTACAGGATCTGGTTTTGGGGTTTCTACAGGTGTGGGCATTGCTAATGGTTTCGGATAACTTACTTTGTCACCATATAAGGGAACCACTGGACCAATTGTTACAGGTATGGTCAGTGAATCAGGATGAATACTCAATTGTGTTACTTTCTGAATTAATTCTGCTCTGTTTTTATCTATTGCTTCCTTTTCCTTATCATGAAGTACCCTACTAACTGGGGGATTATGCAACACTTGCGGTACTAATGGTGTCTTTAACAGTGGTGCACTTGGTGTGCATCCACTAGTCCCTTCCTGATATGGTGGCGGGTTCTTTAATATTTCTTCCATAAATTCATCTTCAGAATCTCCAAATCTTGTCAAGTGTTTTGTCTTTTCGGTGCATTTATTCCCTGACGATTCTTCTGCCATTAATATTGGATATAAACCCTCTGTAAACATCGCTCTTCTCCATTGTTTCATCTGACCGTCCCTTGACTCATTTTGATATTTAGGGAAAAATCCCCGATAACCCCTATTACTTCTGCATCGGTCACGTTCAAATGCCTCGGTTTCCCATTCCTCTAAGGCTTCGTATTGAGTTAATCTTGGTCTGGGTTCTAAGTCATTCATCCTCAATCTCAAATTTTGAAGAATTCTCCCATTGAAAGTACCATTTTCTGGGAATGATAATATTCCATCATTTTTGGTATATTCCATCCAATTTTCTATCCATACGCAAGTATGATAACCTCTCTCCATCATCATGAATGAAGCGGGCGTTTTAGCTGGTGGAATGATAATCTTCTCTAGTTTTGATTGGTTTATCCTTTTTAAAATAATTCTTAATCTTTTGTAGGAATGACATTTTCCTCTTTTCTCCGTACATTTTTGGCAAATCTCGGTGTATAAAATTATATTCTGCAGAACCTAGGAATCTCCTATCCGGACGAATTCCTATTAAAGTTGGATCACGTTTTAACATACAATCTCCACTATCCACTAGGATTTCGACTTCTATGGTAACAACCAATCAGATTTCAGCTAACTTTTGTCTCTGAACCAATCCTAGCGCGGCCTTTTTGTGACGTTTATCTGCCAACCCCTCCTTTACAATCTGCGCTTCTCTGTCCCTCGTTGTTTTCGACCAATCCCAGCGCGGCACCTGTGACGTCAGTCCTACTCCTGACTACTGACCCCTCCTTTACAAGAGTCGTTCCACACCCGCTGTTTCAACCAATCCCAGCGCGGCGTTTTGTGACGTTAGCTTACTCTCTGGCAGCTGACCCTCCCTTTACAAAATCGTACGCAAAACTTTTATTTCTCCACAATTCTTATTAAAATTCAATAACAACATAAAACATTCGCTATTGTGTCAGTTTCGCTAAATTGAAAAAGATAGTTTCTCTCACACTTTAGTAAAACCTTTCCGTTTACTAAACATACACTACGAGTAAAACCCTTCCGTTTACTCTTCACGTAAGCTTCAGAAATACCTGCTACTTCTTCAATGTTACCCTTTCTAGGTGATATAACATCAAATTTTCACCAGCATATTCCTTTTGCTATTACTCACACTTATAGAGTCCCTAACAAGTACTGATAGCCCTGCTTAACTTTTCAGTACTATTTCTGCCTGACAGATAACCTCACTGCAGTATGGCTTCCACTTACCATCTGCTATTCAATTTTCCCCGGGGAATTCTGGACAACATAAAACAAACTTTGAACAAACGTATGCTAGTTTATAAAAAGTAAAACTCTCATTACCCAATTAACAAAGTACAACAAAAACCATCCTCTGCTAGCCAGAAAACTGATCCAGCGGGTTACTAGCAACAAGCATTCATACACCAAATACTCACTTGTGCCCATACATTCATACTACGCTAGCAATTTCCGCTGGTGGGTCAGTTGTACTCTTTATCAAAATCCCTGCTACCAATTACTTTTCTGATTGAAGAGTAATGACTTACCAATGAATCCTTTGCTAATTGGGAAGTTTAAAATGAGTGACATTCAATACAATTCATAATCCTGAAATAATCACTGAGTCAGGAAGTTTTAAAATGTTTATCTAAAGATTTAGCAGAGTAAAATACAGAACCACATGATACTTAATCGTATATCAAGGATGAAGCATAAATCAATTTTTCGATCAATGACGGTTCCTCAGAAAGAAGAAGATAGAGACAGCAGCGCAACTAAGGTTTGCATTTATATTTACCTAAAAGTGCGAGAACCAAACCCCTTGGCCAAGGAGTTGGAAAGATAGGACCCAGGAAGGATGAAGAGCAAAGACCTCCTCCAGGTTCAGGACCGTACCGGTGACCTCTCTATCAACGACGCCTGCGTCGTTCCCCTCTCTGATACTTTGCTTCTCCTCGATTTCTCCCGTGTCTTCCTTCTAATGGACTCCGCTGCCCCCGCCTCAGGACCTCCCTGGACAGTGATTCACTCTGCAATCGATCAGCTCGTCATGGATCTCGAACCTCTAACTCCACTCCGCTTGAGCGTCCTAATGCTAACTAATTTGCTAATACTATATCTATTATACCCTTCTACGCCCATGTACCTCCCATTAATGTTGCAAAAATATGGGCCCACTACTTCTGATTGGACAGGGACAGGGGGTTGATCCTCACACCATATTGATTTAATTCAATTTCTTTAGGTCCATTGTTTTAAAATACCGCCCATCACAATTAATACATTTGCTTTATTTCCCACCCGTCTCACGACAAGTTTAATACATTGTTCATATAAATTGTTTCTTTTCGGTAGGGACATCGTGGGTACAATAGTGTTGGCCATCAGGTCATGGCCTTGGACGACGTCCAGGTTGACTTCATCCTCTCTTCTGGGCAGCCACTCAGGGCGCATGCGCAGAACCATTGTCTCTCGAGTTTTCAGTTCACCAACCCCAGGCCCAATTTACGAACTAATAAAAGTCAAAGAAGAAAATATTAAAATCACAAATAAATTGTTTCACTGTATACCCACTCTTTCTACTCTATTCCCATTTACTTATAAATTCTATCCCGCGTTAATAGCATTAGGATACCACAGTTTCATTGCAACATATGAGCAAACAGTAGCACATGAAGACATTAAGCAGCCATTTTAATACACACTGCGCAGAAGCAAGGGTTTCCCTCCAAGCAAAGAAAGACGTCATACCATGTGATATGGTTGACACATGCGTAATAGGTTTCCCGCGCTTTAGCGGCCATTTTAGAATAGACAAGCGTTATTTATTAGTTATAACACATAGGCAAGCTTCCTTTCTACTTGTATTCGTGTATGCAATTGTTAGTATGAACAATAAAAAGTTTAATAAATAAATACTGTGAGAAGATTGCCTCCGAGCAAGTCTCATTTGTGAGGTGCAAGGTTGTTTGCCTTCAATCCTCCTGTCTTTCCTGACATTGTTTTTGCTGGCCTTAGGACTCTGCGCACTTCATCACTGCTAACCAGTGCTAAAGTGCATGGTAACACTGGCTTCCACCAAATTGGCACCCAAGCCACAAGGTACTTTTCAGCGGACTAAACCTAGTCCTGTATCCAGCCCACGCTCCATTGCAGTCAGTCTGAACTTGTGACTTGGACCCAGTCTACCATGACCAGAAAACCGCAGTTGCCACTTTTTGCTTCTTAGCACTTGGTTTTCCCAAAACTTTTAAAATTGCATATCTCCCATTCAACCAATTGGATTTTTGTTGTTTTGGTGTCAAATAAGTTATTACGTTTTACTCTATTTTCCTATGTTAGTGTGGAATTTTTCTTTTGTTGTGTTTGCACTTTATTATTGTTTGTGTGCTTCATAAATACTTTACACATTGCCTCTAAATTGAGCCTGACTGCTTTTGTGGCAAGCTACCAAAGAGGTGAGCACAAGTTAATTTGGGATTTGCTTCTGTTGCACCCTGACAAGAGTTGTGGTTGATACTTGAGTTGGGTATCACCCCCCTCAACCAGTAGGTAACCCAATTTCGTACAAATGTAAAACATGGCAATGGTGTAGAACAGCCATTGGTATATTCACTCAAAGCAGCAAGTCTTTACTCAGAGAAATTCATCTACATGTGCAACAACTAGCAAAAACAAACATACATTTATCACAACTAATACTAAAAAAAGAATTGAGTGAAGTATCTGTGTATCTTGCATGACAGTTCCCCCAGGCACAGTTTAAAAATGAAATATAATTGTTGTTTTCCTGCCAAGGATTAGAAAATCATGTTGTGGTAATAAAGAATGTAAAATTTCTACCCTAAGTTAGAAAAATGATTCAAAATGTAATGATTAAAATCATTCAATAATGAAGAAACCTTGGTTATACTGCCGAGGTTGTTACATTTTTAGGCAGAAATGGCATCTTGTTCCAGTACTAAAGAGGACACTATTAGTCCAAACATCAACAAAACATCAATTAACTTTGCTTTCTTGATTAACAAAGTATGCAAATATTCAAGACAGTATCCTCGGACAGAATTCCATTGGTTCAGGTTGCAGGGGAGCTCCCCACAATTCCATTTCATGTTGTGACCCAAATGTTTAGTCCTGGACTAGGTATAACTGCAACCGTGGTCAGCACTCAACTTGTTCTCATTAAAAAGCTTCTCTGCTCAAACTTCAGTAAACAATGTAGCTATGCAGTGACCGCTGATGGAGTGAGGTTTGTAAAATACATCCTCATAAAGTCAAGCAACTCTATAATAATGTATTAACTGCATGAACTAATCAACTCCAGATACACACATTTACACAGAGGGCAAACGCAATTTACATAATATGCTAAATCATGTTGGCATGAGTACATATTAACTGTTTGCGCTTTGAAAAACTGTACTAATGCATGTTTATGCTGTGTTGTACATTGCACATTTTGCATGTTGTGCACGAATAATAAGAAGTCTGCTTTAAACTAATAACTTTCGCTAGGATTTATTTAACACAGGGTATTAGTATGATGAGAGGTAAACATAATGGGTTTTATTTCATGAATTAATATTCTTTTGCGTTTGTTTATTTTAGTATGGGATTGGGCCTGCATGAAAATGGCCTCTCGTTCAAGCCAGCATGCAGCTGGCCTAGTCGGTACGGAGTGCGCATGTGCCAAGATGGGTTGCCTGTTCGCAGACTGCTGAGTGTACCCGATGATGCAATCCATGTGAAGGACATGTTGACCTGTGTCTTATTGTTTATGTGCCAAGATGCGACAGTGACTGTGGGAACAGCCATCACTATGTGCAATACGAACGTGAAAGCTGATATCATAATGAACATTGTAGCTAAATGTATAATTATGAATGTTAGAAATATACGAATGCAATGGTCTTAAATCCTTCCTTTGTTAGAACCGGTACAGGATGGATTTGTGGGGAGAACTGGATGAGACGACCCTATTATGATTTACGACAACCAATCACAGTCCGAGTTTCTACCGATACTGTAACATTGTAAGATAGTGTATTAGGCAGAAAGGTATAACTGATGTCCCAATTGGGGGTGTGGCAGAGCGGAGCAGATCAGATCAGAACGCAGAACGCAGATCAGAGAATTAGAGAGAGGAGAGGGGAGAAGAGAATGCAGACGAGAACGCAGATGAGAACCTAGAGAGAACACAGACCAGATCACATGGAAAAGATCTAAGACAGAAAGAGAAGCCCTGCACAGAGAAAGAGAACCTTTAGGTACGAGAACGTTGCTTGGGAGGAGACTGCGACCGAGGAGGTAGATTAAATGGGAGATAAATTCTAATTGTTAGTATAGTAAACTTTGCTGCATCTGACCTGTTTGACTTTGTCCTCCGAGCCTATCTCTGGGGACCTCTTGCCACAACCCCGGCCAAGAAAGTGGTTTTCCTGTTTCTTTGGTGGGTATTGCCCTCCTTGATTGCTTAAAATTGCAGATATATTTTCTGCAAGTATTTATGCTGTACCTTCTTTCCCCCATTCCTTTGCATGCTTTGATATCGATGAAAATGATTCATTTTGATTACATTGCTTGATAATTTGTTCTCTTATATGCAATCTTGTATGTGCACTGACAATTTCATCACAAGCATTATTAAGATAAAATCATTAACTGAAGAAATGACTTTGTGGTTATTTAGTTAAATGCTAAACTGTTTAGTTAATCATAGTCACCATTAACTCTTCAACTAATGGTCCATCGACCAAAAAAAGAAGAAGTTGAAATTACTAATAGTCAGAATTAAATATAATTGTTATTAATATGAAGTATAGAATTTAATAAAACTGACAAATTAAACCCCCAAATCCAGCGCCAGTCCTCAGGAATCATTTATGGGTAATGTGTGATGGGCCCCGTTGTTTGATAAAACATTTTTATGTATGAAGAGATTTTCTTTGGTCCCTGGCTTAAGAGTTTAGGGGTTGCGCTGGATCAGTTTTTCTTGGTAGCAGAATGATGGTTATTATTGATTAGTTTGGTGATTTATTGATTATTGATTATTGACTAAATGTTTAACAGTTTATGTAAAGTGGGTTAGTATCGTGTTTTATGTAGTCTTTGGAACACAGGTACAGAAGAGTATCTGGGAAGCCGACAAAATAGAAGTTAGCCTGAAATAAGGAGGAAGAAAAGTGTGAGAAGTGAAATCACACGGGAATAAGTGCATTGTCTGTTTAAATTAGTAATACTATATAGCGTATAGGTGAAGATAAGAGTGACATAGCGAAGGGTCCACCTGTGAAAATTTGGCCTTATCCCTGGAAGAGTAGTGAGACCTCCTTTTCAATAAAAGGTCCTCTTGTGAAATTTTGGCCTTATCCCTAAAGAAGTAACAGGTCCTCTCTTAGCTTGAGTGAAGGGAAGAATAGCGGAATTATTATACTTGACCGTATGGTAAGAAAGTTCTTGAGAGTGAAAAACTATCTCTCTATTTAGTAAACAGACAGTGTGGTATCATTTTATGTTGTGACTAATAAGTTATTGTGAAGAAAACGGACTTAGAAAAGTGCCAATAAGTTTTGTAAAGGAAGGGTCAGCAGCAGGAGGAGAGGCTGACGTCACAGAAAAGCCGCGCTTGCATTGGTCAATCTGTAAAAACAGAGTGAGCTCAAATTGGTTGGTTGGTGTGAGCCGCGCTGGCATTGGACAAGATAGCGGAGACATAGAAAGCTCCGATTGGAGGAGATAGAGTGTGCCGCGCTGACATTGGTCAGGCGATAGGGAAGCAAAGGAGTTCGATTGGTGAATTATAAGTGGATCGTGTTGATAAAGATTGCATTAAGTGAAATTGTTGACAAGCAACAAAAATGTATTTTGAACAACCGAAACAGGAGAAATTGACTTTATTTGGAAAAATTTAAAGATTCTTTAAAAAGGACAAACCCGTAATAACGAGAGAAGGAGTTCCTATTCCTCCACCAAAGACATCAGTGTCTTATATGATATTAAAATATGGTTATCATACATGTATTTGGTTAGAAAATTGGGTAGGATATACGAAGAATGATGGTATACTAGCTTTTCCGGAGCATGGTTCTTTTAATTTTGCAGTATTACGTAATTTGAGAGAAAAGATGATGATATTAAACCCAAGACCTAGACCTACACAGTTTGAAGCATTAGTGGAGTGAGAAGATGAAATGTACGAAAGAGAAAGACATAGAGGTGGTAGAGTACATAGATTTATGTTTGGAAGATTTCATGACGAAAGACATGAGGACAGAATGAAAAGATGGAGAAATGGAGAGATTACAGAAGGATTGTATCCAGTTTTAATGGTAGGAGAGACTGCAGGAACCAAGTGCAAAGAGAAAAAGAGACATTTAGAGCAATTTGGTTACGGGTACAACCCGAATGAATCTGATGATGAGCTGCTGGATGATATATTAGTTAAACGACCTCCACCTTATCAGGAGAATTCAGCGATGGTGACACCAAATGCACCGTCAATGGAAACACCAATGACACCTCAAACGACACCTGTTCCAATTGGAAGCGAAGTAGAGCAGGAGGGAGAAGTAGAATTTGCCATACAAACTAAAGAATTAGTTGAAAAATTAAATCAGATGAACATGAAAATAGATGCAATAACTGTGCTAGTGACTATAGGTCCAGCAATACCTGTATTTGAAAATAGACTTGTCCATGAACCTTCTTTAACTGTCCCATTAAATTCCGCTATAACATCAGCTAATAGTAGAATTAGTGCTGTAAGTGTCACAAGTAAACAGCCAAATATAGTTACTAGATCTACACCTCCAACTAATTTAACAATTATTGAAACGCCTAGGGAAATAATGCAGCTACAGCCCAAAAGGATAGAATTGGATGGAATTCCCAGAAGCGAAGTTCCAATAGGTCCAACTACTGAAGAATTAGATGATTGGGTGAAAGGGTTACAAAGGAGAAAAACACAGCCGCAACCTATAGATGTATGTAAGTTGAAAGTAGATCTGGAAGAAATGATTTTTGATGACCTACTAGTGGCATCAAAGACTCGAGAAGCCTGTGTTGCAGACACAGTCGCTTTACTGAACCATTTGGCAGAAGGTGGACATAAAGTGTCCCCTGCAAAACTGTAATTCTGCCAAAAAGAAGTCCAATATTTAGGTCATAAGATTGAGAAGGGAGTTAGAAAGGTAACATCAGAGCGTATTAGAGTGATTAAGGACATGAAACCTCCATCGACACAAAGAGAAGTGCGAATGTTTTTTGGAGTGGTTGGATATTGCAGACAGTGGATCAGTGGAATTTCATTGATGGCAAAACCTCTACAGAGGTTGACGAGGAATGATGTGAAAAATCCAGTTAAATTGGATGAAGAAAGTATGGATGCTTTTGTTAAATTGAAAGATAGTCTGTGTAAGGCTTCAGCATTGGGTATGCCTGATAATTCAAAAGATTTTGCATTATATTGCAGTGAAAGAGATGGATGTGCACTTGCAGTTTTAACTCAAAGGCATGGAATGTCACGACGACCTGTGGCATACTTTTCAGCTACTTTAGATTCAGTGGCTGCCGCATTACCTGGATGTTTGAAAGCAGTAGCTGCTACTTGTGTGAGTCTGGAACAGAGTGAAGGGATCATAATGGGTCATCCTGTGAGAATGTATGTACCACATTCAGTTGAAATCCTTTTAACAAGGACACGGACACAGCACCTCACCTATAGTCGGCTGACTAGGTATGAGAGGGTGATTCTGGGAGCTGAAAATGTGACAATAGTGAGATGTACAAATGTGAATCCTTCTACTCTATTGCCAGATGTGTGGGATGAAGAAGTAAAGGATGAAGCTGAACAATGATTGTTTGGATGTGACTGAGTTTTGTACCAAGCCCCGTCCTGACATCAAGGATGTTCCTCTTGAGGAATCAGATCGCGTGATGTTTGTTGATGGTTCATGTTTGCGAACTGAAAGAGGTGTATTGAGTTCTGCTTATGCTGTCTGTACTGTAGCAGAAATCCTGGAGGCATCCTGTTTAAAAGGGATAAAATCTGCATAAGTGACTGAATTGATAGCTCTAATTCATGCCTGTAAATTGGGAAAACGTCAGAAAGTGACCATAATTACTGATAGTCAATATGGCTTTGGCATTGTGCATGATTTTGGAGAACTATGGATGCAGAGGGGATTCCTGACCTCTTCGGGGTCCCCCATCAGGAATAGTCAATTTGTAAAAGAGTTACTGGAAGCCTTACAATTGCCAAAACACATTGCAGTGGTCAAATGTGCCGCACATAAGTCAGGAGATGTTTATGTGACTCAAGGCAACAGATGTGCTGACCAAGTAGCACAATATTGTGCAAAGAATGAGACTTCCATAAATCGGGGAAGAGCAAAAGAACATACGGTTTGTCAACTTGTTTACTAACACTATTGAAACATGGGATGAAGTGAGACAATTGCAGAAAGAGGCAGATGATGAAGAGAGACAGCAATGGTAAAAAGTAGAATGTAGGAGATGGGAAGATGACGATGTATGGGTATACACTGATGGAAGACCAGTCATGCCAGATAATTTACTTTCTCATATGGCAAGGATGTATCATGGATTGACACACATAGGCCGAGACGCCATGGTCAGATCATTTCAACAGACATGGTTTAATCCTAACTTCAGGACTATTTCAGAGAGCCTTTGTCAAAGATGCCTGACATGCCAACAGCAAAATCCAGGAAGAAAAACAATAGTTAGTATGGGAACAATAGGAAGGGCAGGTGGTCCTTTTACCAGACTGCAACTTGATTTTATCGAGTTGCCTCCCTGTAACAAGCTTAAATATGTGTTAGTAATTGTGTGTTTGTTTTCTAGATGGATAGAAGCTTATCCCACAAGAAGGAATGACAGCCTAACAGTGGCCAATTTTTTGCTGAGGGAATACATTCCTAGATATGGTTTTCCAGTCACGATGGAAACAGATAGAGGAACACATTTTGCTAGTGAAACAATCAAACTGATTTGTGAAGCATAGAGTATTCAACCAAAACTTCATTGTGCTTATCGTCCAGAGGCTTCTGGAATAGTAGAACAGATAAATGGCACAATAAAGAACAGGTTAGGGAAAGTGTGTAGATTCAGAGCACTGAAATGTCCTGACGCTTTACCCCTAGTTTTGATGAGTCTCAGAAGCATTCCTGACAAAAAGACAGGACTAAGTCCTCACGAAATACTGATGGGAAGAGCAATGAGACAAGCATTTGTACCTGCGAACAAATTAATAAATATATCTGATGATCTCATCCTTGAATATTGCAAAGGATTGACTGATGTAGTTCGCTCTGTGTTTCATCATGTTGGAGCTGACGCGACTACAACACAACAGACTCAAGCGCATGATCTAAGCCCTGGTGAGTGGGTTCAGGTGAAAAGGCATAGAAGAAAAACTTGCCTAGAGCTCCGCTGGGAAGGACCCTACCAGGTCATATTGGTGACAACCACAGCAGTAAAGTGTGCTGGTCTACCGAATTGGATCCATGCCAGCCACACTTATCGAGTCCCAAATCCACTTGAACCACGAGTAGAGCGGCATCTGGAGATCTCAAGTACAAGCTCTGAATCAGAGGCTGAAGCACCAGAAACTGGTGAAGTTGGAACACCAGACTCTGAAACTGGTGAACATAAACTGAAAGACTCTAAAGAGCAGACTGAGGAAGAGTTGCCTAGCTCAAGTCAAGTAAAGTGGGTACCAGCTGCAGGGACTGAAGAAACTGCTGTTGAACGAGATGAGAGACAACCTTCTGATAGAAAGGAAAGGGAGGAAAGAGAAATAAGTGAAAAAAATATAGAAGAAGAAAAAGAAAGCAAACTCAAAGTAGGTACAAAGAAACGAAAGTACAAATTGAATAAGGCAAAAGAAGAAATACAACCAAAAAGGGCAAAGACAGATGATCATTGGCCAAATGGGGTGAAAAGACTGAAATACAGAGTAGTAAAAAGAAGACCAGAGAGTAAGTTAGAACAGATAAAGGAAGTTTCAGGTGAAATAGAGCAAGGAGAGTCAGATGATGAATCAGTGCTGCGACCAAAGAGAGTGAGAAAACCAAACAAAAAGTTCAGGTCACCTGACTGGATTTACATAGTGTTGGAAGAGATTAAAGAAGAAGATCTAAACAAAGAAAGAAACAGCACTGACAGCGAGCAAGAAGAAAAAAGTGACTTAGATCCACCTTAAAAGACTGTAAACAAATCTAGGTGTCATGCTAACAACTGAAGAAAGAAAGAAAAAAAAAATTCTGAAGACGTCCTGAAGATTTGGATTAGTTAAAATAAAAGAAGGGGTAAAGAAGAAAGCTTTTGGAAGTGTGGGATCACACTACATTTTTATTTTTTAATATTTTTGATAGACTTAGAAAATCCATTTAGAATTATATAAGAATTATGGTAGATACACAGGAAACAAGATCTAGATGTAGTTTTATGCGTAGGTGTTATAAAGCTTGTTTTTGTTTATTTTGTATATTAATAGTATTTTGGATGATATTAACAATTATAATACCCTTACATTTGATTAAGGAAGATACATTTCATTCTAATAACTTGACAAGTCCAAGGGTAGACACTGACAGTAAGCAAATACCTATTACTCACATGAAACAGATAGACACTAGTAGTTTGCATCATGATAGATCAGTTACTAATATTTCCTCGAATGTTTTCACTAAACTACTCTACGAATATGTAGAAACAATGGAAGTGAGAGACTGTTATGTATGTATACAGTTACCATTGTCTGTTTCAGAAGGTGTGACCTATCATCACCTTCCTTTGACATTTGGTGTAACGTGTAGTGTTTTATCAAGTTTATTGTATAGAACAGGAAAATTAGATTACTATTATTCAAATGTAGATACAATCTTTTCTAAAGTTCCTGTAATACCTGAGTTGAATAAGATAGCACATGCAAATGTCATGGGAGATTTTTTCTTGACAACAAAACCTTTAGGTATAGCTTAGGCTAAGAAAAATAACTTAACATGTAGACTGGAAAGAGAAGAGAAAATCTTTTTGGAGATGGTAGAAGAAAGAAGGGCTAAGTTTCAGAGAAAAGCTATTGAAGAGAAATTGAAAACACCACCTTGGGTTTCCAAAGAAGGCAATTATGACAAAAGCGAGACTTATGCTGCAATGGCTCTGGATTGGTCACAGAAGGGAAAATTATGCTTACGTAGGGAGAAGACTAATTATAATTCCTATTTCATCGGTTCCAGTGAATGTGAAGATACCTATAAAATTATTGGGGGTTGGGGATTAAAGGGAGGAACTGAACCTGTCTTACCAGGTATATATTATGTCTGTGGCAGGAAAGCCTATTATCGGCTGCCAGATCACTGGTATGGGACATGTTACCTTGGGATTGTCTTTCCAAAAGTCTATCATGTAGACAAAAGTACAAATGGAATCGATGAAGGACTAAATCGTGTAAAAAGAGAAAGTTTTTTCAGAAATTGTAGGAGATATATTTGGAGCTTTGATACCTGGAGTTGGAGTTACACTGAATGCATATAAAATTCGACAATTATCTACAGTGGTTGATCGTTTATCAACGCATACTGCTGGGGATTTCTTAATGATTGACACTGAAATGATTGCCATGAGATCTATGGTTATGCAAAATCGACTTGCCCTTGATATATTATTAGCAAAAGAGGGTGGAGTCTGTGGAATGCTGAAAGTTCAACATTGTTGTACTTACATTCCAGACAAAAGTAAGAATTTGTAAGGATACATTCAGAATATAACTGATTTGCATAAAAAAGTAACCCAACTGGAGGTTGATGGTGTTTGGGAGAGACTAAGTAAAAGTTTCTCTACTATAAGCAAGTGGTTTTCTTCTATAGGTAGTTCCTTAGTTGCAAAAATACTAGTACCAGTAGCTTTTGTAGTCACTATGGTACTCATGTTACGAATGACCTATGTTTGCGTGAAGAAGAGTCGTAAAGAAAAGAAAGAAAGGAAATTGAGTAAGGAACATAAGGAAAGGGAAAGAGAGACAGAAGAATTAGAGATGGAAAATTTCAAAGAGAAATTGTATGAAAAATGTAAGGAGCAAGAGTCGAAAGACAAAATAACAACTGTATAACTTGAAAAACCGTATGTTTTGGTATTTTATGATGGTAAAACCATCAAAGGGGGATTGATGGAGTGAGGTTTGTAAAATACATCCTCATAAAGTCAAGCAACTCTATAATAATGTATTAACTGCATGAACTAATCAACTCCAGATACACACATTTACACAGGGGGCAAACGCAATTTACATAATATACTAAATCATGTTGGCATGAGTACATATTAACTGTTTGCGCTTTGAAAAACTGTACTAATGCATGTTTATGCTGTGTTGTACATTGCACATTTTGCATGTTGTGCACGAATAATAAGAAGTCTGCTTTAAACTAATAGCTTTCGCTAGGATTTATTTAACACAGGGTATTAGTATGATGGGAGGTAAACATAATGGGTTTTATTTCACAAATTAATATTCTTTTGTGTTTGTTTATTTTAGTACAAGATTGGGCCTGCATGAAAATGGCCTCTCGTTCAAGCCAGCATGCGGCTGGCCTAGTCGGTACAGAGTGCGCATGTGCCAAGATGGGTTGCCTGTTTGCGGACTGCTGAGTGTTCCCAATGATGCAATCCGTGTGAAGGCCATGTTGACCTGTGTCTTATTGTTTATGTGCCAAGATGCGACAGTGACTGTGGGAACAGCCATCACTACGTGGAATACGAACGTGAAAGCGGATATCATAATGAACATTGTAGCTAAATGTATAATTATGAATGTTAGAAATATACGAATGCAATGGTCTTAAATCCTTCCTTTGTTAGAACCGGTATAGGATGGATTTGCGGGGAGAACTGGATGAGACGACCCTAGTATGATTTACGACAACCAATCACAGTCCGAGTTTCTACCGATACTGCAACATTGTAAGATAGTGTATTAGGCAGAAAGGTATAACTGATGTCCCAATTGGGGGTGTGGCAGAACGGAGCAGATCAGATCAGAACGCAGAACCCAGATCACAGAATTAGAGAGAGGAGAGGGGAGAAGAGAATGCAGACGAGAACGCAGACAAGAACCTAGAGAGAACACAGACCAGATCGCATGGAAAAGATCTAAGACAGAAAGAGCAGCCCTGCACAGAGAAAGAGAACCTTTAGGTACGAGAACGTTGCGGGAGTGCTTGGGAGGATACTGCGACCGAGGAGGTAGATTAAGTGGGAGATAAATTCTAATTGTTAGTATAGTAAACTTTGCTGCATCTGTCCTGTTTGACTTTGTCCTCCAAGCCTATCTCTGGGGACCTCTTGCCACAACCTTCGGCCAAGGAAGTGGTTTTCCTGTTTCTTTGGTGGGTATTGCATTCCTTGATTGCTTAAAATTGCAAATATATTTTCTGCAAGTATTTATGCTGTACCTTCTTTCCCCCATTCCTTTGCATGCTTTGATATCAATGAAAATGATTCATTTTGATTACATTGCTTGATAATTTGTTCTCTTATATGCAATCTTGTATGTGCACTGACAATTTCATCACGAGCATTATTAAGATAAAATCATTAACTGAAGAAATGACTTTGTGGTTATTTAGTTAAATGCTAAACTGTTTAGTTAATCATAGTCACCATCAACTCTTCAACTAATGGTCCATCGACCAAAAAAAGAAGAAGTTGAAATTACTAATAGTCAGAATTAAATATAATTGTTATTAATATGAAGTATAGAATTTAATAAAACTGACAAATTAAACCCCCCAAATCCAGCGCCAGTCCTCAGGGATCATTTATGGGTAATGTGTGATGGGCCCCGTTGTTTGATAAAACATTTTTATGCATGACGAGATTTTCTTTGGTCCCTGGCTTAAGAATTTAGGGGTTGCGCTGGATCACCGCTATACAAACAAAGGGGGATATTCACAAGGAAGTGGCGGAGAGAGGCGTTAGCCTTCTTGGCTTAACGCCTCTCTCTGCCACTTCGGAAAAGCAAGGCTGCACCATATTCACTAAGTTTCACAACTTAGCGCCAACACAGGCACCCTTGCACCAGAGTGCAAGGGTGTCTGCAAGCAGGGAGGTTTGTTTATGTACAGGAAGGTGTCCCTTCCTGCATATAAACAGACCTAAAATGCCAGTTTGTAACTTACATGTGTGCTGCTTCATGCAGCACACATGTAAGTTACAAAACGGCATTTTAAAAAAAAAGGTTTGTTTATGTACAGGAAGGGACACCTTCCTGTACATAAACAAACCATGGCATTTTGCATTTTCCATGTGTGCTGCACAAGGCAGCACACATGGAAAATGCAAAAACGAGGAGAAATAAAGCATTTCTCCTCGTATCGCCAACTTAAGACCAGGGTTTTCCTGGTCTTAAGTTTGGCGTTAGCTCCTATTTACGCTGCCCTTGTGAATAGGGGGCAGCGCAAATATCAATGGGTGTTGCGGTGGAATGCCCACCACAACACCCAATGCACGCCCCTTTCACGCTAAACACAGCGTGAAAGGGGGCCTATTCACAAGGCAGCGTTAAGCCACGTTAAGTGGCTTAACGCTGCCTTGTGAATAAGGCGAGGCCCCTATCGCCACCACAACGTCACTAAAAGTGACGTTGTGGTGGCAATAGGGGCTTGTGAATATGCCCCAAAGGGGCTTATTTACAAGCCCCTTGCCCCACTTTTGCATCATTTTTCCCATGTTAAAAATTGCGCAAAAGTGGCGCAAGGGGCTTGTAAATCTGCCCCAAAATACTTAAAAATAAACGTGAACTTATACCCAAAATGGCGACTGGCATACTTCCGCTAACCCATCATTTGTGAGTGATAAATGACCCTCTAAGACCCCATAATAGCAGAGCGCCATTGCTTGAATGTTATTGGATGAGCATTAACCCATGTTTTAAGCCACAATGATGCGGCACTGCAACAAACACTGCAGTCAGAGGGGCATTGTCCATGCACCTCAAAGCCAGAGTAGAGATGCCATGCTCTACACCGGTTTGAGGCGGTTTGGTGAATACTGCCAATAAACAGTGATGACATCACATACATCGGGGCCCAGCTTGTCTGTAAGAAGAGTGGCAGATTATTTGACACCCTACCAGCATATTTAAACAAAAGTAATGCATGCACCAAGTGTTATCTGTGCTTCTGGCTATGTTCCTGCAGGATGGGCTGCTGCGTGTAAATATTACCAACTGAGGAAGAATGAAGAGAAAGGGTCAACAATGCTTGAGGGACCACCCTGTCCGCGCTGCACAAGGAAGGATATTTGCACCCTGTCAGAGACCTATGTCCAGACAAGGGAAAAGTAACTTTTTATTCTAAATCAAGTTTCTCCGTCGTAATACTTTTTATGTGGTTGTAAATGTAATTACCTTGAGTGAAGATATTCATTAGTATATCTCTCTTGAACACCAAGATATTTCCATGACATTTAAGAGGAACAAAACATAGCATTTAAGCAACAAAATAATTGCAATAAATAAAGTGGAATGCCTCTGACTAAAAGGCTTAGGGGTATATTCACAAGAACGTGTGCTAAACATCTAAAAAAAATGCTAACGCAACTTTACACATCGCAGTCTATCACGGGAAAATAACCCTGTGTCAACGTGGAATTCACAACACGGCGGTACCATGCGATTGCCTCCCGAAACCGCGGACAATGTCCGCGATACAACAACCGCGACGGTGATAAAAACACACACCTCAACGCAAAAAAACATGCGATGGGCCAAACCGCGATGAGGAAATCAGCGATAAGCAGCGCCAGGCCTGCAATACACACACGGCAGGCGGGAAAATCACTACAAAAGTAGAAAAAACACACAAACACAAAATGACCAACACCGAAGCACCATGGAGGCAGCCGGAGCAGGCGCAGAGGACGAGCGGAACCCCCCCAAGCGCCCCGGTCGACCAGGATGGAACCTCGGGGACAGGGAAGGGCAAGGACAGGAAGAAGAGGAAGACGAAGTTCAGTCCGAAGGAAAACAGGATCCTGGTAACGGAGGTGATGGAACACCATTAACAACTTTGTCACCTCCAACGTGTCATTAGGCACCAAAAATGGAATATGGCGGGCCATCGTGGACAAGGTGAATGCCGTCGGAGAGCACAAGAGGTCAATGGACGAGGTCAAGAGGCGATGGATTGACATCAAGCGCAAAACCAAGGAGAAACTCGCAGGCAACCAGAAGGCAGCAATGCAGACTGGAGGTGGGAAGTGCCACAGCTGGAGCTGGATGACATGGAGGAGCTGGTGTCAACAGTCATCAGCGTGGAGACTGTGGCAGGAGTCGGGGGACCGGACACTGCTCGACATGACACAACACCACAGCAACAGGGTGAGTAACCACCAGGTACTGGGGGGATGGGTGGAGATGGCCACAATGGCACACATGCACAATCAAGCACAGCACAGTACACACCCACAATGACTCTGGATCATGGCCCTGATCCACAGACTGTCACAATGTACAATGCCATGCTGTCTGAATGTGAACATGTACCATGCGGCTACATACATGTGGACACATTGTAATACACCATCTCCCCTTCACATTGCAGGGGCACCGTCAACACCTCCTGCAGAGCAGTTCCAGCCACTCTTCACTGATGATGAGGAGGACAACCCCAGCATCGACACCCAAGCCCTCCAAGACATCATTGACATCATCCGCAACTCACCTCCAGGATCAGGGCAGCCCAGCTGCATCGAGGAGACCCCACCCACTACACAAACCACCGAGCAGGAGGCACCCACAACCCCGGCTGTCTCCCAAGACCCCCACAAAGAACACATGGCCTTCCAGCGCCGTGTGCTGGAGGGCCAGAGGGAGACGGCTGAGCAGGTGCGGGTGGGGTTCGACCTCATGGCTACCAAACTGGACGCCATCCATGGGTGTCTAGGTCCCATCAGGGACCAGCTCAAGTCCCTAACGGATACCCACGGCCCGCTCCATGGTCTCCAACGAGCCCTGACTGACATCGCTGGAGTCATGACTCGGAGAGAAGAACACCTGTCTGCTCAGAGTGGCTCCAGCGATCCCAGCCGTGAGCTGGCACACATGCGGAGGCTCATGGAGGACATGGTGCGGATGGAGGCGGAAAGGATGGCAGCCATCTCTGCACATCAGCAAAATGTAGCTGGGATCTACCATGCCCTGCAGATCCTCATCATGGCATTGCTGCCACAAGGCGTGGCGCATATGAATGCTGCTGCCCCCACACCATCCACATCTCTGCCCCCTGGTGTGTCAGTGCCTCACAGTGTGGCAGGCATTTCCACTCCGTCACCTGATGTGTCACTGCCACACAGTGCGGCCGACAATCCACCTCCGGCCCCTGATGTGTCAGTGGCACACAGTGCCGCAGCCGGTACTGCAACACCCACAGGTGGGGCAGAGCACACATCCGAGGACGTGGATGGGATTGAGATCAGAAGGAGGCACTAGCATTCATTTCTGCCACCTGGCCTGTTTCTGCTTTGTGCCGCACATAGCCCCATGACCTTCCACTGACCCCAGATACACTCCGCTGCACTCACCTTGGACCGCGACATGGACTGCCGTATCCTGTTTGATGACCAATGACACGGCGACCAGACTGCGGACTGTACCCTACCTCTTCCGCAGTACTTGTCATTCCCGGATGGGCTCTGGCTAGCCCTCCATGGGTCCATATTGCAAAGTGGGGTTGGCATGGCCCTGTACTGCTCCACCTGCAAAACTCCACTGGATGTGCATTAAACATTCAGAAACGCACTGCTGTGTCATGTCTTACATCATTCATGTATGAATGTGTGGATGAATGTAGGAACAGTGATTCCCCCTAACGTCAATGATGCTCATATAGTGGGATTCCAGTCACAGTGTGCTACATTGCTGATTGCGTTCCGGGTGCCGTAGACACTACAACAGGGACACACGCATTAGTCACTTCCTTGTCCAGACATGGACTGACCCACGCCCAGAGCCCCCGAGTCATTGTTGCAAGCCCTGCGCTGGTCCGGCGTACGCCAGGCCAGACCACTCCACTTACGCTCCGAGGGGGGGCCCACATAGCTACATGTCGCAGGCGTACACACTAGTGGTCTGCAGGTCACTGGTCTAGTTGTCAGCATGTGACGGCCACTCCCTGAGGGCAGGTTTGCACACACACCAGACCCATCCGGCACAGGCGTCACAGGCCATGTGACCCCGCCAATATAAGGGGCCGACAACGTCACATTCCCCACTGCGGGTGGTGACTGGATGACGGACGCTCCATGATACTCAATCATAAAGGGCCCATGAGTTGCGGCCGTCACGGGCCTACCACCATGTGGCGCTGACTGGGGTTGCACAGGGTTAGTGGCACCCGAAGCCTTGCGGCCGTCACGGGCCTACCACCACGTGGCGCTGACTGGGGTTGCACAGGGTTAGTGGCACCGAAATTGCTGAGCGGGTGTGCAGCCTGCGATGATGGCGTGTGCACTGATGTGGTCTCTGCCATTGATGCCTCAGGACTCAGCATCATGAGTGGGACCTGCTGGGCCGCGGTGCGGGTCTGCATGATGTGGACCATGCCATGGTGGCGGGACCGGGGCCTGGAACTTGCACAGGCACGTGGTGTGCCCACTGGTGGACATACCGTTGGCGGCAGGTGAGCAGTGGGGCCTGGGTGCGCAAGTGCGGACAGCCAGCGCTGGCCGGCGGGAGAGGGTAGTGTGCGGCTGCACGTGTGCACAGAGGCGGACAGGCATTGTTGCCGTGTGCAGTGAGATGGACTCTGCCATGATTGACTCTGGCCTCGATTACAGATTGCAGACCTGGTGGCTTGCAGTGTATACCAGCACGTGGTTGGAGACACACCGGTGGCAGCAGGTGAGCAGTGGGGCCTGGGTGCGCGGGGGTGGCAGTGTCCCTCCCTCTCTCTCTCTTCCTTCACTTCCCTCTCTCTCTCTCTCTCTCTCTCCCTTCCTTTCCTTTCCTTTCCTTCCCTCTCTCTATCTCTCTCTATCTCCCTTCCCTTCCCTCTCTCTCTCTCTCTCCCTTCCTTTCCTTCCCTCTCTCTCTCTCTCTCTCTCTCTCCCTTCCTTCCCTTCCCTCTCCCTCTCTCTCTCTCTCTCTCTCCCTTCCTTTCCTTCTCTCTCACTCGCTCTCTCACTTATTTTCCTTCTCTCTCATTCTCTCTTTGCCTTTCTTTCATTCTCTGTTTCTCTGTGTCTCGCTCCTTTGATGTGCGCATGACACACGTTCTGATTTTGTGCTTTATTTTCCAGGCTGTGACATCAAGATTGTCCCGGACGGACCCGACAGGGGTCTACCGCATTGGTGTTTTGTGTTGTATTTCAATAAAGTTTTTGGTTGTTACTTCAATGATGCGTGACTGTTTCTCGTTCTTCTGACCACACATGTGTGTTTCTTTTTGTCATTGTGCAACATCATGCACTTTTTGTGGCTCTTGTGTCGTGCACGGTATGTGTTTGTCCGGGGGGGTCCGGGGGGCGGGGGCCTGGGTGTGGTGGCGGTGGGTGTTGTGGCCCTCTTGGGTCTCCGAGCTGCATGATCATTGGCTCCATGGCATCTGTGGGTCTTCCGATGTGGCTCTGGGCTGGGCTCCCTTTAGTGCTGCAGGTAGTCGTCCTGCTTAACACCAGCATAAGGCAGGTGTTAAATCCCTGCTGCTACCACGGCTTATCGCCTGTTTTTGGTTCGCATCGCAGATCTGGCAGTTTCCTGTGAAAGTGGTGTTGTTGTTTTTTCGTGAGTTTTTGCACGGGAACGCCTACTCTGCATCTCATTAGGGTTGGGTGGTGGTGTCACCCGTGGAAATAAATTTGGGGGCAGTTATCGCGGGAATACTGGCGATGTCTGCTGTTTGCACCCGCTTGTGAATGGGGCGTTAAATCTATCTCCACTTTTGATGCGTTAAGGTGGCGATAAATCGGCGATAAGTCCTTGTGAATATGCCCCTGAATGTGCTGGGATTTATGTGGTTCATTTTCGAGTATTTTGCATTTTAGGTAAAAACATAGCAACTGTGGAACACTTAAAAATGATTTTTTTTTAGGATTAGAATTATATCTCACAAACCTTCTTATCTAAGAAGAGGGTTTTCACATTTGATGCATTTGATGTATTTTACAGTATTAGCCTTCACATATTCTGTTTTGGTGAATGAATTTCAACAGGGAATTATAGGGGTTCCTTAATGAGCAGCTTCTCATATCGAAGCATCTTATATTGAAGATGGTGTACAAGGTAATCTTTTAAGAATCAACTTTCTTGAGTGACTTTTGTTGAATAACTGTTGCACTATTGGATAGGGCAAAAAAACACTGCAAATCCAAGCTGAGGACCAATAGAGTTATAAAGATATGTATTCGTATCTGAATGCTTCAAGGAAGGAAAATACCCGAAGCCACATGTTTCACAATTTGTGAACTGTTGTAAAAGCCCTCTTCAGTGCAAACAGACGGGACAAAAACATTAATGCACCACCAAATCAGTGCAAAAGAAACATATTTTGACCAATGACCAGTGCAAAAAATTACAACACCTGTACAAACCAATTTGTGCTAGAATTGTATTTTTTCACCGATTGGTGACAGCAAATATTAACATTTAACCAAGTGGGGGGTCGAATCTCAATGTAGAGTGCCACAAAAGACACAAGAATATAAGGCCCGAATTCCCGTTTTCAGCCAGTGTTCATGGCCCTTAATTGGAAATTATGACTCTTCCGGGGCGGAATGGGGGGGCTCAAATTTACAGGGCACTCTCCTCCATGTTTTTCTCCATATTTCAAGCCCATTTCTACTTACAAATTCCACCTCCTATTAGAAGTTCTAACTGGGTGTAAGATTGCACCTAGTAAATTCCTAATTGGCGGGGGTGTACTCTGCACAGCTTGTCATCAGTACCACTATCTGGTCACAGTAATATAGTGAGACCTAGGCACTTAGGTCCCCATATTGGAGGCTGTGGAATCAGATTTTTGGGGTGGAGTATTAAGCCTGTTACTTTGTAGTCAGTTTGAGATGGACCTCTGAGGGGAATGGCGATGGACAGGAGGTGTGACTTAGTTCTGAGCACTGCATGAATAGCTTATAACACCCCATCCCAAATAACACAACAAAAGCTTCTCAGACTACGACAGATGTCCTGGGGAGGTTGAACAACTCAGCTGTGCAGACCCTCCTCAAACTAGCTAGAAGCCCATTCCATGCAAGGGTTCCTAGCTCATCGCGTGCTCCACCATGTGATATTCGCTCTTAACGCTGAGACTCTGCAACTATATATGAGTTGGAAGGTGCTGGCATCACAGGTTAAGTGAGCACAAGCAGAACTGACCCTTTCACATTCATTCTCTTTTGGTGGCAAGTAAAGTTGCACATGGAAGCTGGGGAGGACACACTGGCATTAAACATCAACCCGCAAAAAATTGTTTGATCGTAGCCATGGTTACCCACACTCGACCAAATTAAGAAAACATCAAGTGTCTGTTCTAATAGTAATACCCTTACATTGCAAATAAAAGGTCTCTGTTGGAAAAGTACCCTTTCTGAAGGGTCGCATTTAGCTGGACCCTACATTTTGTAGGTTGTAGAACTCTGTGCATTTTACCCCTGCTAACCAGTGACAAAGTGCCTGTGATTCCCCTGTCAACATGGTAAAATTGTCATACACCTTTTTGGCTTGTTTAACTTACTTGTAAGTCCCTAGTGCATGGTGCAAAGAGTACCAGGGCCTGTAAGTTACACATCACTATTGGTCTGCTGCAACCCATTATGCCATCCACTATAGTGACAGTGCAAACATGACTGCATGTGTAGTATTTGTAGACTGGCTGTTGCAGTTTTAAACTGCAAATTCCTTTTAAATATTTATAACTCACCCCTATGTAGGCTGTATTAACCATAAGGCTGGGTGCCTGGTATTTAAAAGTAGGACATGCAGGAATTTAATGCTAAACATGTCCTTACAGTGAAAAAGCCCCAAAAGCTAATTTCACTGTAGCAAGGCTGGCTGTTCCATAGAGAAACACTGCGCAACATTATTACATTTAATAATGCTAATTTTAGTTAGGAACCGACTAGAAAAACAAACACAGACAGAACTCTTTACAGGCTTATCAAGGTTTTATTGACTGCATTATTCTTGCCACAAATGTTAGGCTTATCAAGGCTTTGTGTGCACAAGTGCAAGTACAGACAGCATTCACCTCTGCAGCAACTCGAGGCACTGCAAGACTCTGTGATGCACATTACGCCATCCTTATTTTTTACCTTACTACCGAACCATTTCTGGTGACTGGTACATTTACTTGGGGTTTGATACCTTTGGGACACTTGGTATTCATTTTTCAAAACACCTATTTTGGGACTACACAACAGATTGCAGCAAAACAAGGAAACCAAAATAAAACCTCTTACTCAACGCTTCTTGGCGTCTGGACTTATTTTTCACTCAGCCTTGAAAAAGTCTATATGACGAAACACGTGTCAGCTGCTGCTTTTCTTTGATGCTTTAGTTGTGGGCTGCCAAGTTTGTAGGGATGTAGGGTGGGAAGTTGATTAAGTAGTAATTAATTACAATTTATTATTAATTGTTAATTAATTATTTTGTATATAATGTATTTTCAATCCTATAAATTATGGAATAATGATTTACTTTACTTATATTTTTGTTGTGGAGTACTTGGTTTGCATGGGTATAGGGCGGGAAGTTAATTTAGTCATAATTAATTAACTAATAATTATTTACAAATTATTTATTTAATTGAATTTTAAATATGTAAATTATGCAATATTTATTTATTTTCATTTTATTTTAGTTGCGCAGTGCTAGGTTTGTAGGGGTTTAGGACTGAAAGTTAATTAACATTAATTAATTAACAATTACATATTAATTGTTAATTATTTAATTGCCTTTATATGTGTAAGTTATGGAATAACAATTTTTTTGCTATATTTTAGGTATGGGCTGCTAGGTTTGTAGGGGTACAGGGTGGGAAGCAAATTAATTAATAATTGAATACTAATTATTGATAACAGAGGGCCAGATGTACGACCAATCACTTTTGCGAGTCGCAAATTGCATCGAATTGCGACTCGCAATTTGGGACTCGCAAAAGTGAATGTACAACAGTGTCTCAGACACTATTTGCGATTCCCAAAGGGGTCGCAAATTCCATGCCTCATTAATATTCATGAGGCTAGCGCAATTTGCGACCCCATTGGGAATGGCTAGCACTCCCAGGGATGGTGGCCTGCTGGGGTCAGCAGACCACCATGTCTGTGACTGCTTTTTAAATAAAGCAGGTTTTCTTTTTAAAATGCAGCCCGTTTTCCTTAAAGGAAAAAGGCATGTATTTAAAAAAGAAAAAGAAACTTTTCAGTTTAATTTTTTAAGGGCAGGCTGTGGTCCCTGGGACTACTGCCTGCTCTTAAAAAATATTTCCTGGGGACCCCTTCCTGTTTGCAAGTGGTTTGTGGTGCAAATGCGGTTTTAAAACGATAGTACATGGCATTGAGACTTGCTATTAGGAAGGAACGCCCCTTCCTAATAGCGAGTGTACAAATGCTCTTTTGTGAGTGAGTGACTCGCAAAATAGCGTTTGTACATGCCAGGAACCTTTTTTTAGGTTGCAAACGGGCCGATGTCCCATTTGCGAGCGCAAAAAGGGTTGTACATCTGGCCCTAAGTATTTTAAATAGTAATTGTGCAAACTGATGAAAAGTTTTTTTAATACATATTCATATATTTTATATTAATACTTTTTATATTAGGAGTTCAATATTTTTGTCTACATTCATGGGGTTACTCATATGTAATGTGTTTGAAGTGAAGCACTTTCCCTACTCTTGCTTAGACTGCAGTAGGAATAGTAAAATTAACCTCTTCACAGTTCAACCCTTTCTCTACTGTTGCACTGTTTGGAGTGGGATTAGTAAATTCCCCCTCCCTCTGAAATCCAAAGCTGTTTGAAGTGCGAACAGTAATTCTGACCCCTCCGGAATCCAAAAGTTTCCCAACTGTTGCACTGCTTTGGGTGGAAATAGTAAATGTAACCCCTCTGAAGTTGAAAACTTTCCCCACTTTTTTTTAGAATGGAGTGGGAATAGCTAATGTCCCCCTCTGAAGTCCAACACTTTCCCTACTGTTGCACAAATTGAAATGGGAATAGTACATTTTACCCCTCCAAAGTCCAACACTTTCTCTACTGTTGCGCTGTTTGGAGTGCAAATAGTAAATCTGACCCCTCCGGAATCAAGCGGTTTCCCTACTGTTGCTCTGTTTGGGGTGGGAATAGTAAATTTAACCCCTCTGAAGTTCAACACTTTCCCTACTGTTTTTTAGACTGGAGTGGGAACAGTAAATTTCTCTCTCTGAAGTCCAGCGCTTTCCCTACTGTTGCTTAGACTGTAGTGGGAATAGGAAAATGAACCTCTCTGAAGTCCAACGCTTTCCCTACTGTTACACTGACTGAAGTAGGAATAGTAAGACTAACACCTCCGAAGTCGAACACTTTCCCTATTATTATTGCAGTGACTGGAGTAGGAATAGTAAATCTAACCCCGCAGAAGTCCAACACGTTCCCTACTGTTGCATAAACTAGAGTGGAAATTGTATATTTAATTTTCTTAGACTCCAAAGGTTTTAATGATGTTGGTTAAATAGATTTTATAGCATTATTTGTTTTAATTTTATTGTATTATTTTTAATTTTTTAATTTATTTTAATGTTTATAGTATTTTTAGTAAATGTGTTTTTTCAATTTTTAATATTATATTTATTGTCTACATTAATTAATATATTTTTCTTATTCAATTGTTTATATTTTTTATGATTCCACTCTGTATGTATTATAGGATATTTTACTTATTATATTAATTGTATTAAAAGTTTAAATGTAATACTATGAATATATATATATATAAATATATATATATATATAATTATATATATGTATATATATATATCTATATATACATTTTTTTGCATTAAATACATTTAAAATATGTACGATAATATAATGTAAGGAAAATATATGTAGTAATTATATGATATGTGTATATTACCATAGTAAAATATTCAATATAACATTTTTATATACTATGGAATAAATATTTGTTTTAAATATGTTACTATATACGTATATATATTTATATTAATACAAACATATGTATGTGTTTGTGTGTTTATATAAGTATATATATGTATATAACAATAGGAGAGGAAGGGAAAATAAAGGACACTCCTACTCCCCTCAAACTAAGTCAAATAAACAACAAAGGAGTGTAACACTAAAGAGAAGAGCACTCATGTATCCTTCTTCACTGTAGCGTTTTGCTAATAGAAAAAACCTCTTTAGGTTATTCAGAAAGCCCTCACTCACCAACCTGGTTGGTGACATGCTTCATCATCGGGCCCCACCAGGAGTGGCCGAATGCCACCCTAGTGTGCTACAACGCCAGAATTACTGCGGAGCTGGTTCAGTGATTGGTGAAAAAAGTGAATGTTAAAAAAGTCTAACTTGTGTCAAAAAAATCTTTTATTTATTTTGCCAATTAGACTTAGTTAAAAACAAGTGTAGGATAAAGGACCAAATTAAAAGTCCAGATTTATCCCCAGGTGTAGGTCAACATGTTTCTGCCTTTCAGGGACATATCGTCAGGCATTCGTCAGGACCAATATTTATAGTGAATGAACCCGGCGGTATGGGCGCACTAAGGCCCACCCTAACCAAGGGTTACTAGTGTTAAAAATGTTTATCCCAAAACACTAGAAAGATTCCCTCAATTTAGAGAGGAACCGAGTTTATTAAAAAGTGCTAACTCTCAAAGCACCATGGGTCTCGGGAGATGGGTGATGGCGCTTAGGCACACCGCCCTGTCCGCCAGGCACCCGTTTGGAACCTGAATGCAATCTCTATAACCGGACCCCGAGGAAGTATATATTTATGTATACTATTGAGTATTAGAAGAAAATACTTAAATTACATTATATTAAATTTAATTATTATATTAAAATATTTAACATTTACCGCTTTAAACTCTGTTTGTATTAAAAAGGCAATAATGTTTCTATTTTTGAATGATATTGATGTCAACGATCTTTTTTTCAGATATCTTTGTGCCTACCATTATATGTATTGGAGCACAATATTGTGGTAAGCAATATTTTTAACACAATGTTTTTGTCAACAATATTTTTAACCAGGTTATTGTGTCTGTGAACCATAGCTACCAGGTGGTTGAGATTAGGTTAGTTTAGTAACTTTGAGGATTCACCCTAGCAAGGGTTGTGATTATTCCTTGAGGTGGGTAAACCTCCACCCCAAATAATAATCCAATTTCTTGTAGTCTATTTTAATGAGGTGTGGGATGTTTTTTCTGACCCAAAAATGAGATTATCAAGGCAGTAGCTAGAAAATTAACCCCCGATATGAACCATACCTCTAATGGCACTGTGCAAGGAAGGCCATCCCTCTATATGAATTCCATCATCCACCCATCTATCCTTTAACTCACTTCCTTTAAAGACCAGCAGTCCTTAAGTTTTCCTTAGAAGGAGAGCAAGTTTTCTTTGTCGAGGGAAATCGTCCTCCAGTGGCCTGACGGAATAGAGGTCATCGGAGGAAGGACATTACACCACCCAGCCCATTTAGGGTGGATAGTATAATATATTTTTCTTTTTTGTTTAATAGAAAAAAACAATAATGACTCCCAGTCCCTGGGAGAAAACTTTCATCATGTGGGAGTTTTTTTTCTGAAAAACAAATTTTTTTGAAAGGTTTGGTGAACTGCTGTCTAAATTGATGGTGGCAATCTACCAAACTTTTTGTACATTGAAAGGAACTGCTATGACAACGGTTCCTTTCAATGTATAAAGATGACCGCTAGGCTAGTGATCTCTTAATATAGAGAATGGTTGTCCATCAGGCTGGAAAAGGTAATGTCCTCCATCACCGTTATGGGCAGGGTACCATACATCAATCCTTAAATCAGGCCCTTAGTTATACAAACACACATTTTATGAAGATTGTTGAACTCCTGACCTTCATAGTACCTTTGTAACGTGCACTTCAGCAAACTGTTGACATAGTAACATATTAACACTTATGAAATGCAGCAAAATATCAAAAAAATCAACTTGTGGTTCTCATTCAGAGTTACAATGTTTGGGCTGAAGAAAGAGTTGGTACCCAAATCAGTGTTTAAAGCACACAGATGTTCCGAAGACAAATTTTATTGCTTCAAACCTGATAGGATTTGTCTCTGGAGCAAGGTGAAGTATTTAGGAACTACCTGCTGAATCAGTGTAGTAACACAATTTCCTCCACTCCATTTGTTGAAGATTTAGAATCCCATGGCAGTTTTGCATTTCGAAATGACCTACACCTGTAGAACTGGAAATGTTAGGTGCAAATTTACTGCATTTGAAGTTTTGTCAACCTCAGAATGAGGTCCAATGGTCAGTGCTCTATTGGCCACAAACATCCATTCATCCAGTCTTCTGTCCATTAAAGTGCCCAAAGATGCCTAAAGTGGCTTTGTTAACTTTTGCTCATAATGCTGATATTAACCCTGGGCGTAGTTCGCGTAGTAGCGCTACGCGTAGCTACGCGAAGTGCACTTCGCACTACGCGAGCTACTCGTAGCACTACGCGAACTGCGTAGTGCGGTAGGAAATGCTGTTCGCGATGATTGCACAGTGCCGGATGCTTGTCCGCACTGTGCAATCATTGCAAACGGCATCTTGCACAGTGCAAGCGGTCGTTTTCTGCCGCTTGAGTAGATTTGTACTCGAGCAGCAGCTTTCTCAACGCGGACTGGTAGTTTCTCATTGCGAGCGGTCGCGAGCATACGCGACCACTCGCAATGAGAAACCTGACCTCCCCGCGTTGAGAATCTCGCCGGGAGGTTTATCTTCCACGCTCGCGATCGGCAACTTGATGTTGCTGATCGCGAACAAGGAAAAAGTCTCGCCGGGATGTCATTTTGCTCGCTCGCGGTCGCCAACTTGACGTTGAGGACCGCGAGCAAGCCAAAAATGACTGCTACGCTATGCGTGTTTGCACTGTGCTACATGCAATTCGCGTAGTGCGAAGTAGCGCAAACTTCGCAAACTACGCGAGCGTAGCGTAGTACTTCGCCCAGGGTTAGCTGATATCTCATAGTCAGACAAACACTGTGAATAGACTGAATACAATGGATGACAAAAATAAGACTGCAAGCAAATGACTGAAACCAAAACCAATTTTGGTTAGAGAAATTTGGCTAGATTTAGGCTCTGAGCCAGTGCAATGCCATGTAAAGCAATTCAAAGTGGTGCATGGTTATTCAATCCCAGTGCAAAAGGCTTTATGCACTGGAAAGGCGTCCTTTTCTCAGTGCAAATAGCTAATTTGCATCACTTTTAATCAAAGGGGTTGTTAGACTTGTTATCCTTGGCATGGGGCCCCTAACATTTTGTCTTCAGACCTCCTGATTTTGCTGACTTCATTTATGCTGGCCTTAGGATTCTGCGCACTTTACCACTGCTGACCAGTGCTAAAGTGCCTGTGATCTCCCTAAAACGTAGTAACATTGCCTTATCCACAATTGCCATATTTAATTTACCTATAAGCCCCTACTGATGTGCACTACCTATGCCCAGGAGCCTGTAAATTAAATGCTACTACTGGGCATGCAGCACTGATTGTTCCAGCCACTTAAGTAGCCCTTCCAACATGTCTCAGGCCTGCCATTGCAGAACCTATGTGTGCGGTTTTAAATTACCATGTCGACCTGGCAAGACAGACCTCTTGCCAGGCCCAATCCTTCCTTTATAATACTTATAAGTTACCCTTAGGGTAGGCCTTGAACAGCCCAGAAGGCAGGATGAAATGTATTAAAAAAGCAGGATATGTACTTTTAAGTTTTACATATCCGGGTTGTGAAAAACTCTTGCATTCATTTTTTACAACTACAAGGCCTATATCTCACATAGGATAACATTGGGAATACCGTATTACATCTTATAAGTGTAATTTCCAAATGAGAAAATATCCGTAATTCAAGTTTGGTGTCTTTGGAATCCTAATCTAAAATCCTAATTTATGGAGAAGTCCAATTTTAAATTACAATTCTGAAAATGCCACTTTTAGAAAGTTAAAAGAATTGATGATGAAAGGAATGCTGAACAATGCAAACATTCAGCCCCAGTCACAGATCTGGGTTTAATCCATTGTTTGCTCACCACACCACCCCAGTTTGGACCCAGCCATATGCTAATCAGTCTTGACCCTCCTCCTCATGGGAACAGTCTAGCCTGCACTGCCAGGCCAGGTCCTCCATGGACCAAAAACAAGCATCCTGGGGGCGTTTTCAGGGTATTACAATTAACCCTGGGCGTAGACCGCGTAGTAGCGCTACGCGCAGCTACGCGAAGTGCACTTCTCACTACGCGAGCTACGCGTAGCACTACGCGAACTGCGTAGTGCGGTAGGAAATGCTATTCGCAATGATTGCACAGTGCCGGATGCTTGTCCGCACTGTGCAACAATTGCAAACGGCATCTTGCACAGTGCAAGCGGTCGTTTTCTGCCGCTCGAGTAGATTTGTACTCGAGCGGCAGTTTTCTCAACGCGGACTGGTAGTTTCTCATCGCGAGCGGTCGCGAGCATACGCGACCACTCGCAATGAGAAACCTGACCTCCCCGCGTTGAGAATCTCGCCGGGAGGTTTATTTTCCACGTTCGCGATCGGCAACTTGATGTTGCTGATCGCGAACGAGGAAAAAGTCTCGCTGGGATGTCATTTTGCTCGCTCGCGGTCGCCAACTTGACGTTGAGGACCGCGAGCAAGCAAAAAATGCCCGCTACGCGTTTTTGCACTGTGCTACGTGCAATTCGCGTACCGTGTAGTTGCGCAAACTACGCGAGCGTAGCGTAGTTTTCCGCCCAGGCCTAATTACAATTCATCAGGTAGACTAGCTTGAATCCAGTGGGATAGTGAGCACGGGACCCACGGCTGGGTATACCCTTCCTACTTAGGGCAACAAAAATAAAAAGAACAGATGATGCACAGAATGCTGAGCAATGCAAACATTCACCCCAGTCACAGATCTGGCTTTAATACATTGTTTGTTTGCTAACCACCCCACCCCAATTTGATCCCAGCCATATGCAAATCAGTCATGACCCTGCTCCTCAAGGGAACAGTCCAGCCTGAACTGCCAGGCCAGGTTCTACCTGGACCAGAAACAAGCATCCTGTGTCCGGTTTCAGGGTATCACCCTTCATCAGCCAGGCTAGCTTGAATCCAGCAGCACAGTGAGCATGAGACCCACTTCTGGGAATACCCTTCCCACTTCGGGTGACAAAAGCAAAAAGAACAGATGATGGATGGAATGCTGAATAATGCAAACATTCACATCCAGTCATAAATCTGGGTTTAATCCATTGTTTTTTTTGCTCCCCACACCACCCCAGTATGAAAGAACAATGGATTTAACATAGATCGCTTGACTGGGGTGAATGTTTGATTTGTTCCGCATTCCGTCTGTCATTTGTATGTCTTTTACTTTTAGAAAGTTGGCATTTTTATGCGTTAGCCATTTGATACCTGTAGCCTGTCTCTGAACCAATGAATGGGTTTAGTTGGCAGTTGGATTTTATGCATGCCTCCTAAACAGACGCACACTAGGTGAGCTTAGGTGTGTCTCTATGGGCCATCTCTGGCAGGTTGGGTGGGAGGAGCTGGGCACAGCCTCACTTACACCTGAATAGGCTGTGTCCTGTCCACACATAAAGGGCTGTATACACCTCTGTAGTGAGTCTGGAGCCAGGGCAGGAAGGGAGGACCACTGTACACTTCAAAGGCATGTCTTTGAAGTCTCCTTCGCTTCAAAAACACTACTGGGTATAAGCACTGGACCTCAAACACCACCACTTCAGTACACTTGTGGACCTATGGATACCCTTGCCAGGAAGAAGGACCGATGTGCTGCTGAAAGGACTGTCACTCTGCTGGACTCCTCTTTTGCTGTGCTGACCTGCTGCCCTCTTGCCTGGGTGAGAAGGACGGGACCTGCATCTCTTGAACCCAGAACCCAGAGTGACTCCAAGGGCTAGTAGGTCTGCATCACTCTCACAGTCTTCGGAACCGATGCATTGCCGACGCGCAGCGCATCCCCTACCCAAGTCCTTGCATCTCTCATCGACGGCAGCTTGACGATGACAAAAGCCTCCGCATCGCAGCCTCACAGCTCTTTGGAACTGAAGGAAGTGACCCGATTAGGGCCACCCAGGTCACTCGTGACCACCTCTCAGCCTTCCATACAAATGAAGAGTCGGTCAGACAGTACAGAATACAAACCATGTATAATTATTCAGGTACACTCGAGCGGAGTCCAGTCTGACCAGCCTCCTGGGATTTCTGCAGTAAGCATGGTGATACATCATGTACAATTCAGGACCAATAAAGACATGCCCTGACTAGAAATTTCCAGTTGGAGGCAGTTGGACAAAGAAGGTACGGAAGGATGAGTTTCGATCCAGAGAACAGGCACACACTATCTTAATGCCAAGGTCATTCTCCCTGTGCCTGCTGCTCTAAAGGTGGGAGCAGGCCTATCTAGTGGGAAAGGTATGTGCTACTAAGAACAGTGTATTCATTAGTACAGCAAGTCTCAACCTTGGAGAAACTAAAACTGTCACAGCTGCTTTCAGCAGGGGCAGAGACAGAGAAATTAGTTTCGATCATGGCTCAAAATGGAGGCTGAACATAAAATGGTGCCGCGAATGCTAACTTAAGGCGTACAATACATAAACAGCACAGCTAAAAAAAAATTATTCCAACAGAACTGACGCATCACCAGCTGCATGCCACATCCCCAATGCCCAAACGTTGCATTGCAAGCCCCGTCAATGGGATCCTAAACGAGGAAACAACAGGTCCTCGTACCGCAGCCTCACTGCATCTCAGAACTGATGCATCGCTTCTGCTGCACAACTCTTCTTCACTTCAGATCCATGCAACGCTTCACAACCAGGATTTAAGGTACTTTGTCAGCAGTCCTAACTGGGTCACTCTGGCCGGCCAACGCTCCTGCACAGTTGGCCTGAACTTGTAACTTTATTCCAGTTTCACAGAACCAGATATCCCTTGTTGGCGCTTAGTGCTTTTTGGTACTTTTTTACCTTAAAACTTTAAAATTCAACAACTGCAGTTATACTCATTGGCTTTTTGTCATTTTGGTCTTGTTTGATTTATTAATGTCAGTTCTATTTTGCTAACCTGGTGTGGGATCTTTTTGTGTGGTGTCTTCACTGTTTTACTGTTTGAAGTGTTGGATGAATACTTTACACATTACCTGTTAGTTAAACCTGACTGCTGTGTGCCAAGCTACCAGAGGGTGAACACAGGTTAATTTAAGGTTGCCTGCTCCTTACCCTGATAAGGATTGTGGTTGCTGCTTGATCAGGGCTCATTCCCCAGTCAACCACTGATCCGATTTCTAACAGGGGTGTTACCAATGTCAGAATCGCCAAAGAGGGGTGTCACCATATGGCACCAGGTAGCATATATAGTCTCCTGTCTGGGAAGTGACCCAACTGGAGATGAGTCATCCCGCTTCCCTGGATATCGAGACTCTCACCAGTCACGTGGTGGGGTGTCAGAAGACAGTGGTGTGTACCCTAGCTGTAGAATGCAGTATTAAGCTTTTGCCTACCAAATTGTTGCACTGAGTGTGACTTGGGCAGCCGCAAATATGTGTGCGTTTGCCACTTCAAGTTGCACACAATTTTGTTCATGCACTGCAACTCAGTGTTATTATCATTTTATTTTTCCCCTTGCTCAGCTGGGTTGGGGTGGGGCTGCTTTGCTCACAGAGCAGGGCAGGGGTGGAGTGGTTTGCCGTCACTGGCCGGTCAAACCGTCATGCGCACTTTGCATGTTCTCCATGCAGGCTGCATTACAGCCTGCAGGGTGAACATGCCCAGCCTCCCATTCTCTGGCTGAGCTCTAACCCACAGTGCTCAGACAAATCACAACGTCTCATTGCAGCAATGTGATTGGCTATCGGGAGGCTGGGAACCAGGTGCTTCCTGCCCTGGAAACCGGTGAAGCGGGAGAGGAGGGGGCGGTGGCAGACAGCTGGCAGGTATGTGTTTTAAAAAAAAAATTGTATTAATTCCCCCTCCCCGGCCCCGCGACCCGACCCCGTACCACCACTGACTGTACAAAACGTTGGTTTTTCAAGTGCTTGTTTACTTTGGGTTTTATGAACTTTTAGCAAAAGTTTGACCTGCATTCATTGAATCAAGACTGCGACAGCATGCCTGTGTCACAAAAGAACAGACTGGGGATAATGTATAATACATAAAGAAGCTTCCTTTAGAGTGTGGAGGGAGCAGGACTCAGAACTCTCCGTTTGATGGGAGGGAAAATATGTGTTTTAGCAGCACAGGTCGGAGCAGTGAAACAGATCTGTCTTTCAATGGAACAACAGGCAACTGGGGTCTTCTTCCCTCGGTGCACATTTATTACTCATACAAAAAGCCACATTTTCCACTGTAAAAAGAGAGCACAGCCCTAGTTGCTTTCTGCCCCTGCTTGATCATTCAAGACCCAGAGTACATTGTTTTCAGTGATACAAAATGTTCTCAAGGCAGTAAATGGGTTTGCTTCCATTACCGTATAGATGGTTACCGTAATTCTTCTTCCTGAATTGTTACAAAGCAGAATTTATACAATCACTTCAGAGCACAGAGCCAAGGTGTCAGCCATAATGCAGAAACATGCCCATTATTTGTTTTAAAAGCATTCTTCTTCTCCGAACCACATTTTATCTTTTTGTTCAAGGGATTCAAAACATTCTAAATCACTAGCCATCATTTAGATTATGGTGTTTTGATGTTTCACATATGAGACTACAGCACTTGAGTTCATCTGTCATATTTAAAGATGTCAATCAGTTTCAAAATATGGTAGAAATACTCCCAAAAGAGCCTAGGAACCTACAACAGGCAGTTATATTATGTGTAGAGCGCACTTTCAATGTTTGCGTCCGGCGCAAACAGGGAAAATGCACCCTATTACATAGAATGTGCTGCCCTCAGGGCCGCCATGAACTCGTGCTGCCCACAAGGCAGCGCATTCAGGTGAAAAGTGGAGCAGGTTTTGAAGCAGCTGCTCCATGTTTCACTGAGCAGGCAGCAACCCGTTTGTACTTTTAAAGGGGATTAGAGATCCCCTTGCAGATGGGAGCAGTAAATGACTGCACCCTCCTGCAAGGGGATTTCTGTGGGGGTCCATATGGCCCCCTTCAATCTCTCCAGAGGGTTGCTATCAGGGGCGCACTGACAGTGAGCCCCCTGACAGCGTCTTTGCCTCTGCGTCCACGTCTATAATATGGCGCGGGGCAGACGGAAAGGGATTCCCTCATTTGCAAAGAGGCCATGCTCCCAGGCAAATGAGGGAACACCCTCTTGAGAAAGAGCTGGTGCTGTATGTGCAGACGCTTGTGCGGCCCCTTCTGAAATACCAAAGTGCCTCAGGGGCATGCAGAGAGCATCAAAACGCCTGTTGCGCTCCCGGGGGCACTTTGTGTAATTACAGCCCTAGATCTCTTTGCCCACTTTGCCAGTATCCTGTTAATCATCTGGTGCACTCGCACAGAAAATCGCCTGACCGAAAACATGCACCATGTGGCAGCAGATGCTTCAGTTTTTGCGACTTTAAAACAGAGGTTACCCTCCATGTCCACATTTTGAAAATGTGCCACCCTCTCCCAAGTGCTGTCAAAAGTAAGATTTCTGACACACAAAGCAAACAAAGTGGCATTAGGCATTGTTTTCAAAAGATATTTTAGAGGAAGTAAAACAGAACTTTTTTGTGGACTCCAAAATGCTGTTCACAAACCTCCCACTCGCGGTCTCCACCTCTAACTTTTCTATCTTTTCTGTATGATGATCTACTCACCAGGTGCAAAGATCTACGCAAACGTAAGGTCTAGGATATGTAGTAAATGTGTGAAGGACACGGGGGAGTGATGACAAAATGAGAATTTATTGTTACACAATGGATGGAGTTGCCAGAAAATGAAAGAGGGGCTTAAGGAAGAAAATACTAATAAAAACACACACCCAAAGTAAGGAAATAGCAATTCATAAAATACAAATATAGATTTGCTACAGTAATACTACTTACAAAACAGATTAAAATGTACTCCAGCTAATCCTTGGAGTCAAGCACAACTCATGGAAAAGGACTGACCATATTCCCACAGAAATCATTGCAGCAGGCAATAACATTAACACATAGGGAAACATATAAAATAAATTAAATATAATTTTGAGTTAAACTTTAATAAATGCATTTGTAATTATTATGTTAATTTTAAAAAAATCGTAATGTTAATTTTTCTAATACACATAAATACATTTTAATGCAGTATATTATAAATTACAATTCGGACACATTCAACACAAATGATAATGTAAGGGGAAGGATAGGTTAAATAAATGTTTTAATTGATTTTATCTCATTGTGTCATTTAATATTACTGTGGTTGTCCTTGAATAGGAGTTGGGGAAATGTGTTTAATCCTTTTAATTTAAAAATATAGTACAACTTATTTTTATTAATATAAAATGAATTTTCTTAAAATGACCTACTACTTTACATAGGGTGATCTTTGTCCTTGTGGCAGAGATTTTAACATACAGCTTGAAGGTTGCTAATTTTATCTTTACACTCACAAATTCAGTAGAACAAGTTTCACCCTCCTCCATTCTACATCTAGGTGTAACTCTACATATGGAAATGGTGAATTCTATCAATGAGATTTACAACAAGGTATAGATGTAGATCTACAGATGAGGAGATCTACACCTGCAAGCTTACCTTTTTCAATAGCGCCCTAAGAGACCCTTTTTATGAAAAAAGGGCTAAATTCTGATCCCTGTGCAAATGTGTTTGTACAGACATTGGAATTATAGATTGTGTGATAATTATCACACTCTTGCGGTTTTCCCCTGATAAATTTCGACTGGTCAAACTTGCTGAAATTAATCAGGGGGAAAAGCCCAGAAAAAAGCAAAACATGCAGAACTTTTTGTAAAAAATCGGTTTTGCATGTTATGTTTAATTTTCCTGTTGAAAACTCTGAATTGGAGGTGTTTAGCAATTATGGTAACTACCCCACCTTGGGGCATTGGTGTTTACCATGTGTGAAATATCCCCCCTCCCCCGTTCCACTGAACTTGTAATGAGGGCCATAGCATTGTTGTTGTTCTCGATGCACTCCAAGATACTACGCAGCTCTCAAATTCCAAGACAGGGAACTACCCAGAGGGATGAATGTCAGAATATCGACCACGAAAATATCATGGCGCCAAAATAGCAATGTCAAAATATCAACATCAAAAATATCTATTTTACATAGTTACAATGCAAAGTACCAAGATATTGACTACAACAATATTGTGTTCCAAAACACCAACATTGCATTAGTAAATATATACGCATATTTGAAAATATATATGTGAATGTAAAATAAAAATTACGTTAAGTAGATTAAAAAAATGAGTGGTAACAAAATTGTAGAGGAAATTAGACTTTTAAATCTAGCTCCACATCAAATCTATAACAAAAACTGTATAAATTAAAAAATTAAACTGCATTTTTGTAACTCAAATACAACAAACATTACAAAAAATGCATAAAATAGGTGAAAGCAGATTCAGTATTCTTACTCAATTTTAACTCGCGCCCTCACCTTGCACAATTGTCATTTCAGGCGTTGCACTGATGTTATCAATGATGTCATAGAACATGTCATAAGTGATGTAATATGTAAGGCAATTAGCAGTGCATGACGAGCACACAATTCATAGTTACTTTAGGGCATGAGGTATAGCTACCAGAGATAAATATTCCTGGTAAATTACAATGGTTTTGTAGGATTAAAATGATATTTTTTAACTGGCATTTTCACTAAGGGGGGGGACGAATTTGCGGAATTGCGTTCCGCGAAATTCCGCGAAACGGCAAAAATCTCCGCGAGCACGCGGAATTTCGCGTGCTCGCGGAGATTTTGCTGCGCCCCTTTATATCTGTAAGTGCTTCCTGTTGAGGTTTAATTTTTGTGACAGGAGCATCGTGCCAGCCCAGAATGAATCCTGCCCTGCATATTTATCCAAGAAGATGAGTCCGTTTTGCGCAATACCTCTACTCAGCTGGAGTACTTTCTACTGGCTAATCAGTAAGTGCTACCTCGTTGGGTAAATGTATAGTGCCTTTCCTACACTACACTACAGCTGCGTAAAGGACCTGAAGAATTTTCCCCAGTGACCTGTGTGTCTGTAACTTTGCCACCACGCCGAAAGCACCGGGGTCCTTTGATTAAGCTGTCCATCATAGTGGGGAAAGGGCGGGAAGACGGTGCATACCACTAGTGTATGTGGGGCGAGGCCAAACGGGCGGGGTTTCTAGGCCCGTTCACATGCCTCTTGTTTATAAAGGGTCAGAGCAGGATCTCAGCGGCAGACGAGGAGAAGGAACCTCCTGGTAACAGGAACTACATGAGGATTGCGCTCGAGAAAATCAAGGATGCAAAGACCTCCATCAAGGATTACAGCTAACTTTTCAGGGTGGCAATGGAGAGAAGGCACATCTGCTTAACCACGCTCACGAATTCTACACGAGGATTGCGCTCGAGAAAATCAAGGATGCAAAGACCTCCATCAAGGATTACAGCTAACTTTTCAGGGTGGCAATGGAGAGAAGGCACATCTGCTTAATCACGCTCACGAATTCTACACGAGAATTGCGCTCGAGAAAATCAAGGATGCAAAGACCTCCATCAAGGATTACAGCTAACTTTTCACGTTGGAAATGGAGAGAAGGAACATCTGCTTAACCACGCTCACGAATTCTGCACACCTACCCTGCATATTTATCCAAGAAGATGCCTCCGTTTTGTGCAATACCTCTCCTCATCTGGAGTACTTTCTACTGGCTAATCAGTAAGTTCTACCTCGTTGGGTAAATGTATAGTGCCTTTCCTACACTACAGCTGCGTAAAGGACCTGAAGAATTTTCCCCAGTGACCTGTGTGTCTGTAACTTTGCCACCGCGCCGAAAGCACCGGGGTCCTTTGATTAAGCTGTCCATCATAGTGGGGAAAGGGCGGGAAGACGGTGCATACCACTAGTGTATGTGGGGCGAGGCCAAACGGGCGGGGCTTCTAGGCCCGTTCACATGCCTCTTGTTTATAAAGGGTCAGAGCAGGATCTCAGCGACAGACGAGGAGAAGGAACCTCCTGGTAACAGGAACTACACGAGGATTGCGCTCGAGAAAATCAAGGGTGCAGAGACCTCCATCAAGGATTACAGCTAACTTTACAGGGTGGAAATGGAGAGAAGGCACATCTGCTTAACCACGCTCACGAATTCTACACGAGGATTGCGCTCGAGAAAATCAAGGATGCAAAGACCTCCATCAAGGATTACAGCTAGCTTTTCAGGGTGGCAATGGAGAGAAGGCACATCTGCTTAACCACGCTCACAAATTCTGCACACCTACCCTGCATATTTATCCAAGAAGATGCCTCCGTTTTGTGCAATACCTCTACTCAGCTGGAGTACTTTCTACTGGCTAATCAGTAAGTGCTACCTCGTTGGGTAAATGTATAGTGCCTTTCCTACACTACACTACAGCTGCGTAAAGGACCTGAAGAATTTTCCCCAGTGACCTGTGTGTCTGTAACTTTGCCACCGCGCCGAAAGCACCGGGGTCCTTTGATTAAGCTGTCCATCATAGTGGGGAAAGGGCGGGAAGACGGTGCATACCACTAGTGTATGTGGGGCGGGGCCAAACGGGCGGGGCTTCTAGGCCCGTTCACATGCCTCTTGTTTATAAAGGGTCAGAGCAGGATCTCAGCGGCAGACGAGGAGAAGGAACCTCCTGGTCACAGGAACTACACGAGGATTGCGCTCGAGAAAATCAAGGGTGCAGAGACCTCCATCAAGGATTACAGCTAACTTTACAGGGTGGAAATGGAGAGAAGGCACATCTGCTTAACCACGCTCACAAATTCTACACGAGGATTGCGCTCGAGAAAATCAAGGATGCAAAGACCTCCATCAAGGATTACAGCTAGCTTTTCAGGGTGGCAATGGAGAGAAGGCACATCTGCTTAGCCACAACCTCGCTCACAGAATTTGAGCTTCAACTCGGGCACCTGCTTTATTTATACCCGAATTCCGTTCCGCTCGCGGATCGCGGAAGTTTCGACATTTCCGCGTTCCGCGTGGAACGCGGAAATGCCGAAATTTCGCAAGTTCTGCGAGCGAAACGGAATTTGCCGCCCAGGGTTAATTTTCACCTAACTATAATGTCCATTTAACCTTTGTTTTTTACAGTGCATTTCTAAGGTTGTGTAGCTCTAAAGTAGGGTATAATTGCAATTCCTAACTACAACTTTTAACCTTTGGTCTTTTCAATGAATGTCTAAGCTTTTTTTAAATGTAAAGTAAGATGTCCATTGCTGTGCATGGGACAGAGGTTGTGCACAGGGTCTGGCCATAGGCCAGGCCTTGTGCTCAACTCCAGCTGGTGTGCATGGCTGACTATGTGATGTAACAGTATCAAGGGTGTCATTTTATATATGGGAGACCTACTAACTGTGTCAATGGGTCAGAACAACGAAATATACAAAGGTGGGCCTATTGGCTTTAACACGGGGTCAGCAAATCAACATACATAAAGCAGAAATATTGTCTTTGCCAAAAAATCACCAATAAATATAATCAAATGTATATTTCAATATTTCACAAATTGCAATGTTTAATAAAAGTGATTGGAATAGAAACATTTAAATAAATAAATAAAATAATGTCTTTGAGTCATTCTTTTGCCATTTTTCAGTCCACAAATTACAGCCATAAAACAACCAAAAGAGGTCCCTGCGCTCCAGCTGAAGAACAGAGTTTCAGCCTGAAATGCTTTAAAAATATGGTAAACTCTCATGGGATCTTGGAATTCTTTACCCAGAAGATTTACTATTTTATTTTTAAAGTTGGTGGGGGCTGCTGCACTCACTGCAAGCCCACACAACATTAAGATGGTTGCTTTGTTGTGCCCCCTGCCCTTCTAGGGGCACCAACAGGATCCCAAAAAAATCACTAAAAAGCCCTTGCAGGACAATATAGGACGTTCCAAGCCAGAGCAATAAATAATAAATTAGAAGGCCCCGCTGGTCATCTATTATTCAGTTTTTTTATTTTTTGGGGTGTCCTGCCCACACAGGAGACCAGCATCTTTTGTTGGGGCTACAGGGAGAGCCCCTGGCCCCCTTCAGCCTGCCTCTCCCTGCAAATGGCCCAATAGGCTCTGCAGGAGACAACAACATATTTCTTAATATAAACTGTAGTGCCCTGGTGTATTTTAGATGTTGGGGCTGCAGGGGGAAGCCCAAGACCCCAGCAGCCCAGCCAGCTCCCCTGCCAGCACCTATCCCGAGTTGTGTTAGAGAACTGGCATTGCTCCTATCTGGCAGGAGCAGCTTTTCTTCCTGCTCCCACTGGGTGGGACCAATTATATGTTTCCCTGCCCGCAAGAGCACAGGTAGGGAGAAACATTTGGGCTCCCATCTGTTGGAAGCAGGTTTCGAGTTGGGGTCCCCAAGACCGCATCACCGAGCTGGACCAAGGGAATTTGGTACCTGGGGCCATACAATGGCTCAGTGACAGCCTTTCAATCAAATGCATCCCTAGGGGTTGAGGTCGTTGGGGCATGGTAAGGGCCCAGGGAGGGGGTGTGTGTGTGCCTCCTTCCCCTTGTAATAAAATGCAGTCCCAGGGTTTGGGATCCCCAGGGCAAGTAAAATGCTAAGAGATGGTGGCCGAACACCCTCTCCCCAAAGAATTATAGACTCAGAGACCCTGACCCTGGACCACCTGGGGATGTTTTTATTTGTAAAGCACAGGAGCCTGCACTTAAAAAAAAATGGCCCCAGGGTGTCCTTCAGGGACCCCCCCAAGTCTATGAGGGCAGAATATCCGTACCCTGCCCTTATATAGTTTTTTACCCTTTTTTAAAATCTGTTTTTCACTGCAGGAGACTGATTACCCAAGTTCTAAAATGTCTGCTGCCACATATTTGTTGATGTGGTGGCAGGCAATCAGATCTTATCTTAATATCTGTCAGTTCCGTGTATCCTCCACAGTGTAAAATATCTATTTCTTTTTACCTTAATAGCTCTAAACTACTGTACTGAATTACACCAAATCACAAAAGGCACGCTTTATGGACCAAGATCTAACTTTTTGCCCACTTTGGTATAATTCTGTTCAGCCGTTTGGCTATAGCTTTTCTAATTTTCCCATAGAAAAATGGGGAAAATCTCTTTTGGTACCCCTCTTTTTCTCTGCTTCTGCTTGACAGATCCCACCAAAACTCTTAACTTCCTGAAAAGTTTCAGGGTGATCCACCAGTAGAGAAGACTGAGAAGAAGGGGCTAGGTTATGGATAATCTGCCCCCTAGACCTTCTCTGGGTACGAAACAGCATTTTTTTAACCAGCACCGATAAAGAATTTGTGGCGTTCTCTTGCCTTTTTTCTTTTAAAGCCTGGGGTAGGCCAGGGAGGGAGGTGCATCAGTTTTTTTAAAACCTGTGGCCCTCCTCCCCAAACCTTGATAAGGCCCCAGGAAACCCATTCCTGGGGGCCGGTATTTTTGTAGTAGAGAAGGGGTAATTTATGGCCCCTTCCTGAGCCTCGTAGAGGCCCCAGGGACACCATTCCCAAAGGCTGATATGTTAATACGTGGAGGGTGGCGTGCAGCCTCCTCTTCCCAGAGCCTTCATGAGGCACTGGGGATCCTATTGCCTAGGTCTGGAATTTTTATAATGACGAGGAGGCACACGGCCGTCCTCCCTGATGACAGTGTATTTTTTTGGGTAGAGGGTGTGGGTGGGGGTGGGGGCCCCATCCCCAGTGTGCTTGCAGGCCTCATCCCCCTGAACTCAATCACAGTTTAGTTCCCTTCCTGGGAGAGTGTGGACAGGGAATATACATCTATTCCTTGCTTGAACTCTACTGGGTAGGAATACAAAGTTGCTCCTGCCTGACAGGAGCAGTAAAAAAAGCTGTTTCTGCACAGGGGGCAGCAAAGTAATAGAGCTGACTCCCACCGCCACACATGTGTGCTGGATGGGAAGCCGGTTTGGGCCACAAGGGCCTTGTTCCTCCCGCATTACCCCCAATGAGAGTGTGCCTCAGATGGGAACTATGGATACTAGGTGGGGAGCCAGAAGGGAACCTCGGGCCTTGGGTCTCCCCCATTGTCTCCAATGAGTGTTTATGTTGTGGGTAGCACGGGTGGGCAACGGTGTACCCACCTAAAAAAACACACTGGCTCCCATCAGCACTCACTATGGGAGCAGGCTGGGTAGCTGGAAGGGGATGCAGGGGCTCCCCTTGCAGCACCCAACATAAAATAATTATGTGGGTGCCTCGGCTGGGCACTGGGGCACTCAAATAATAAATATTTTTAAAAAGAATAATAGATCAGTGGCAGAAGTCACTCTTTATTGACTGTTGCAAGAAAGAAGCACTTTTGTGTTTGATTTTTTGGAGCCTGGTTAGATTCCTTGAAGGAGCAAGTGCACCAACAACCATTTGTATAATGTTGTGGGGGGCTGAAGGGAGTACAGCTGCACCCAAGCAACAACGATAAAACAGTAAGTCTCCTAAGTCTTCGAATCCATGACACAAGAAGAGCTTAGAATATTTTTAAAGCACTCCCATCTGGAGTTCTATGCTCTCCAGCTGTAGTGTGGGGATCCCTTGTGGTGGGTTATACGGCTGCACTTTGGGGTCTGAAATGTTTTGTAAGAAAGACTCAAAGACATGTTGACTTTTTAAAAATAAAGCTTTATTAAATTTTTGTGACAATCACTTTTTATTACCATTGCAATTTGTTGATTTATAAAATATACATTTTGTTATAAATATTCCTGACTTTTTAACAAAAACAATAGGCTTGCTTTATATAAGTTAATGTGCTGACCTTCGTTTTATATGTTGTTGTTCTGACCCTTTCACAAAGTCAGTAGGTTTTCCTTACTTCAAATGACATAATTTACATTGTTACATCACATAGCCATCAGTGCACACCTGCTGGAGTTGGCCCTGCTTCCAACCCCATGCTGCACAAGGCAACAGATATCTACTTTACGCTTAAAACAACATAGAAATTCACTGAATAAAACAAAGGTTAAGGTGACGTTATAGTTAGGAATTGTACTAATTTCTTACTTTACATTATAAAACCTTAGAAATTCATTAAAAACAAAGTTTAAAGGGATGTTATAGTAAGGTGAAATGACAGCTACAACATAATATTTTGAATAAACAAACCACTGAAATTCACTAGTTATATTTATCTCAAGTAAGTTTGACTTACGCCTAAAGGAACTATAATGTTTGCCCTCTCCATGCACATTGTTGTTATCAATAATGTCATTTAAGATGTCATCAGGGATGTTAGCTATGCAGTCACTGAACATTTCATGGGTGATGTAATATGTGAGGGTAAAAGCAGTGTGTGAAGAAAGTGATTTATTATATGCTGTGATTGTGTGACCTCAAATAAAGTCACAAATCGGTATCAGGTCAAGTTAGGTTTGTTTGCAAAACCTTAGCTCAGTCCTGGATAGCTGTGGCTCAGAGCAGTCAGGCTTTATCAACGGGTCAGTGTAAAGGATTAAGAAGTACAATGACAGTTGGGTAAGAAAAAAACACAACCAAATAAAAATCTGACACAAATTTATAAGCATAGGTTGTATTTTATCTTTAAACAGATGCCACAATGACATAAATCCATGGGAGTGTTCCAGAAAAATGAATTTTTAAAAAAACGATAAATCACAGCTTTTCACTTAGTGCAATAAATGATTGTAATCTACTCCAACTCACAGTTTAAGGTTAGCCACAACATATAACTAGAAAAAGGGCTAGAACCAAGGGCACTCTTGAGGTGACCAACTCCAGCAGGGAGCCAGTCGCAGGGACCAACAAGGTGCAACAGAGCAGTTACCTTACAAGGAAAGGAGTCTCTGCTCCAGTTCCAGGGTCTATAGGTAGCCACCATAGGAATCAACGCAGTGGTCCTAATTAAAGGGATACAGGATGCTTAAGATGCTCTAGGATGCTGATCTGGTGTCAGAAGCATTCCTGTGTCCACCCCTCGGTCCACAAACATGGTGGGGCGACTTTGGCATAGGGGATGATGTCCCTTGAAGTCTGGGTGAAGTCCAGCCAAAAACCAACCGTCACTGGTCTACTGGTCTCTGGTTACCGCACAACTAGTGGTTCCCTTTAACTTTCAGTAACTTCTGTCCTGTGTGACCAAACAGCACTCTGGCAACTAAACTTGGGTGCAGTTTTTGAGTGCAGGACTCAGCCTCCCTAGCTGTACTTTGGTGGACTTCAGCAATCAGGCGTTCTTGGCAATCAAATCACCAAGGGAAGCTTCTTCAGCTTTTCTACCCCTGTGGCTTGAACAGCAAGTCAGCCAACTGACTCTTGGAGTCACCTCTTTTGTCTGGGGCTCTGGGATTACTTTTCCTCAAGCAGGGCACCACAGGCACAGTCCTCACTTTGCTAGTCCAAGGAGCAGCAGGTGCAATCTAATCGTTAGTTCAGCCTCTCGCCCTGTCCTCTCTCCAGTTCGGATGTGATCTGAGGTCTGGGTGCCAGGAGTACCACTTTTTTGCCAATTTCTTGCCAGGTTCCCAACAGCCTAGTGACAAAATTCTGTAAAGTGTGGCATCTATCTAGCCCAGAATGCACCATGCTGCCCAATCCCAATTTGGCAAAACCCTTCGCTTGATGTGTGGAGCTCCCTAGCCCATCCCAAAGGTGTGGCTACCTAGGGACTGCACGCCAATGGAAAAAATGGCTTGACAGCAGCTTCTCCCTCTGTGTTCAAGATGCCGCCTATCTGCTAAAACGAAAGAGCAGCCTCTCCCATGTGTGACTACCATATGCCCTTCAAAGGTGGCTTCCCCTCTGAAGCTCACCTTTATGGCTCTCCGCCTGTTTAGCCATTCTGTCAGGAGGAGGTCACACCTCTTCCAACAGCAGACCCCTTGTGTTCCTTCCTGAAAGTCATTCACACCTCTCCCCAGGAGGACAGGTTTTCTAGAGGACAGCATGTTGTCTGCAACCGCAAATGGTCACTGGAAAGTTTAAGCAACAAAGTGGCCAATCGATGCCATTTGTGCTAAAGTTGAATTAAATTCAACTTGATCATCAAATTGGGTTTAATTCAGCGATACTTTTTTTGATTCCTTGAAGTACCATAGAAGTAGTCCCAATCAGAGGTTGGCACTGTTGTATTTTCAGCATGTAACTCTGAACTCACCAATGGGGCTACTAGCCGTACCACAGTAAAAATGACAATGTGGGGTTATGACTGCAAGGACATGTAAAATTACTACAACACATGACCATTCTTAATATAATGTACCCTGATTGTAGGGTCTGGTAGGCCTGCCTTAGGGGTGACTTACAAATCTTAAAAAGGAATGTTTAGGCTTCGTCATTACTTTAAATGTCAAGGTTGAGTTAGCAATGTAAACCTGCTGCGCTAGCCAGCAATGGCGGGCTGGGAGTCATGCTTTGTCATGCTTTTAGTGGCAATATGAGTGCTTCAGTCCATGAGGGTCACTTTAACTTACAGACCCCGGGTATACCAAAACCATATACAAGGGACTTATAAGTATGTTGACTTATGCGAATTATGAGTTAGCCAATCAGACATATATCTGTTTGAAGGGTTAGACCACAGACACTGAGGCCTGTGTGGCAGGATTCAGTGCAATTTCAGAGTCGAAAAACCATTAACATCAGTCCAAAAACTTTGAGGTGATCATGTAAAAAGAGGCATTTTTTTGCATAGTGAGGATGTGAGTTATAGTTACTTTAGGGCATGTGTTAAAATTACTTGATATAACTATACCTGGTTATGTCACCAATAACTATAATCAAATATATATTTTATAAATACACACATTGCAAAGTTTAATAATAGGGATTGTCCCAAAATATTTTCAGTAAAGCATTTTTTTAAAACCGTTACCATGTCTTCAAGTCTTTTTTTTTGTAACATTGTTGAGGTCACAAAGTGTAGCCATAGAGCCAACCACAAAAGGTATCTTCACTCCAGCTGAAGAGCATACAGCTCCAGCTGGGAGTACTTTGGAAATAATAGTAAGCTCTCATGGATTCACAGATTCAATGACCCAGGAGACTTATTGTGATATTTTTCAAATTTTGCTAGGGGTTTGCTGTCCCCCACAACAGTAAAAAAGCAAGCATGGTGGTGCCCCTGTCCCTTATAGGGAAACCACATGCATCAAGAAATATTTTTTTTTAAAAGCTCTTGGAGGTCATAATAGTGCACTTCCCAGCTGGCAGTGAATGTGAAATTTCACATTATTATTATTATTATTATTATTACATTTATATGGCGCACAGCTACCCGGAGGTTTCCCGGCGCCTACGGACATGCAAGGCAAGAGAAAAGGTCAAAGTTAATAAAAATATTCTACTGATTAAAAAGCCATGTTTTCAGCTCTTTGCGGAATTTGAGGTAGTGTTTTTCAAGGCGGAGATGCATTGGAAGGGAGTGCCACAGGGAAGGAGCCAGATAGGCAAAAGAACGTCCTCCCATTCTGGCTCGTTTGATCTTGGGTACCTGGAATTTTAATTGATTGGAGGAACGTAATGAGCGTGAGGGACGATAATGGTGTACCAAAGCATTTAGATAGTGGGGAGCTGAGCCTATATTTATTTTGTGCATATAGCAAAGGGCTTTAAATTTGGCGCGATTGTCAATTCTCAGCCAGTGTAGTTTACGAAGAGCCCCTGAAATGGAGGCCAGTCTGGGTAGTTGACAGAGCAATCTTGCCGCAGAGTTTTGAACTACCTGCAGCTTCTGGAGTACTTCCTTACTAGCACCCAGGTAAAGGACGTTGGCATAGTCCAACCTGGACATTATCAAGGCCTGGATGACAGTTTTTTGTGTAGCAGAGGGAAGCATCCAGAGAATTTTCCTAAGCCACTTCAGGATGGCAAAACAGGTGGAGGCAACCTTCAGCACTTGCTGCCTCATAGACAATTGGTCGTCAATAATGACGCCAAGGTTACGGGCCGATTGTGATGGATGCGGAAGATCGCCCATTTGCGGTGGCCAATGTAGGGGCCCCCAGAGAGTTTTATTACCACCGAAGATGAGAAGTTCGGTTTTCCCACCGTTAAGTGGGAATTAATGCTTTTTTAATTAATTTAACATTAATTTAACATTAACATTAAACATTAACATTTAACATTTAACATTAATGCTTTTTTTATTCTATTTTATTTATTGGTCCCCAGGGACCCCATCGCCAGTGGCCAATATCGTTAAAAGGGGAGAGGGGGTGTGTGGCCCCCTCTTTGAGACTTTTGAAGGTCTGGGACATATCCGCCAGAGCCAATATCTTTTTCTGGGGAGGGGTGCTTGCAGCCCCCTCCCTGAGCCTTTTGAAGTACCCTGGGACCCCATCCCCCAGGACCAATATCCCTCTCCCAAGCCTTTTTAAGGCCCTGGGACCACATCCCCAGGGGCAAAGTATTTTCTATTTGGGGAGGGGGAGTGAGTTCCTGCTCCCTGAGCCTTTGGCAGGCCTTGGGACCCCATCCCCAGACCGAAGTATAGGGGCCTCCCTTCATGAGCCATATTATGGCCCTGGGAACCCCATCCACCAGGGCCTGATGGCAGCAGTGTCCCTCTGGGATCCTCCCACCAGACTAGAGGGGGTCATGGTATCCCTACCCTGTCCCCCTACATGTTCTTTTATCTTTTTTAAGGATAGTGGACTGAGTCCCTGAGTCCTAAAATGGCTGCATCAACATCTTTTTGATGTTGTGGCAGTTTGTCAGATCCTACCTTTTGATCTGTTGAATCTGCAGAGGATCTGCATCGCTATACATACATACATTTTATACCTTAGTTTCTCAAAAACTACTCAACAGACTAACACCAAATCACAAAACAAGCACATTTGGGATCACCATCTAGCTTTCCGCCAAATTTAGTGTAATTCTCTTCAGCCGTTTTTGCGGTATAGCTGGGAAAACACATTTTGGGACCCCCATCTGTTTCTCAGTCCCTGCCTGATGGATTACCACAAACCTTTCCAGGAAGAAACTGAGGTGGATGAGAATTTGTTTTGCAAGGTTTTGTGAAGAATCATCAAACAAAGCCAAAGTTATTAGCAAACCAAGCGGTCAATTTTCTATGGAGATGTAGTCCTACTGTAACTGCACAGTGTCAAAAGGGTCAATTATGGAAATCTAATTAAACATTTTCAAAATTGTTTTGAATGGTCAAAAACTGTGAATATGTTTTTAAATATCAGATTAAATTTAAAATGGGAGTGTTAAACTAATAGTGATGAATTAAATACAATGAGTGACATTCTACCAATCCTGGTGTTGGCCATTGTTAAAATGGTAGGTAAAGGAAATGGCTGTAAGAATCTTTTTTCTAAAGAAAGCCATTTTGGAGAGTTAAGATGGTCAATATTTTGAAACCATAACAAAACCTATGATATTTCTTAAATTCAGGTAAGCCAACACTGCCATTTTTTTGGGAAAATTGTAGAGTTTTAATGCTAATGCATTCAGTTTTACTGTTCCAGATAAACTTAGTAATTAACTTATATAGTTTGCTAAGGAAAATAGAAGGTAGACATTATAGTAACATGGATAAATAGTAAAGTTTTTGCGGGGTAATAATAATGTTGAGTACTTTAATATGTCTCCATCAATTTAGATGACGAGCTAATCATTTATCAAATTTTTCTTTTGCGCTAGTCAGCACTTTAAAAGCAGTTGGTTTCAATTGTAGTTTTAATAGACTTAGAAAAAGTAATACCCAAATACCTTAGGGTCAAAGGCAGCCACAATATTTAATGGAAATGATTCTGTTTTATTAATGTTTAAAGAATAACCAGAGATAGAAGCACACTGATGAATATTATGAAGAATAATAGGCAGGGTAGTAGCAGGGTCATTTACAAATAACAGAACGTCATCAGCATAAGCAGACACTTTTAAAACAGTATTTTTGAAAACAATTCCAGTATATTGTTGATTGAGCCAGAAAAAGCATAAGGGAGTTCAATAAGTATAAGAAATAAAAGATGGGATAAAGGACATCCTTGACGAGTACCTCTATATTAATTGAATGGAGTAGAAAGGGTTAAATTGATATATATGGTAGCAAATGGGGCTGAATATATTACTTTACCCTTTTCCGAACAAGTGGGTCAGAAATTAAAAGTTTTCAGTGTTTTGAATAGAAATTGCCAATTCACCTTATCAGTTGTTTTCTCCGCATCTAAGGCCAACAAACTCACTGGATATTTGAGGTTACGAAAAGAAGAGATAACATGCCAGAAAACACGAGTGTTATGTGCAGCCAATCTACCTTTCATAAATCCCGTCTGGTCTGGTAATACGATTAAAGTAAGTAGGAGTTTTAGTATTGCTTGAATATGAATTTACCTTTGAAAAAATGAAAGACAAGAGGTGTTTGGCAAAACAGGAACAGTTGTTTGATTTTATGCAGCGGCTGGGAGATTAGGCAACAGAGTTGGGGTCTGAAGACTGCCTTTAAGCACATTGGTTTCGGCCGTCATTTTATACTTTACATGAAGCATCATAAAACGATTTATGCATTTGTTTGGCGACAGAAGTTTGCGCCTAGTCATGGGGCCATAATTCGGGGGTTTGATAAGAAGTGCAGGTGGGGGAAACATCGGTTACATCGCGGTGTTTACACCGCAATACCTTTACAACGCGGGTATTACAACACAAGTCATTACAATGACTTGCGCTGGATGGCGCTCTAAGCTAAGGAATAGTATGATTTACTATTCCAACACCTTCCCTACTGTAACGTAGGCTGGAGTTGGAATAGTAAATCATACTATTCCTAAGTCCAGCGGCCTCCAACGCAAGTCGTTGTAACGACTTGCATTGTAATGCCTGCGTTGTAAAGGTATCGCGGTGTAAGCACCGCGATGTAACGTTGTATATTCGCAGGTGGGCCTGTCCTTGTGTGAACATACTGTAGGGCCAGTGGATACATGTTCAGATGCCCGCCATGAAGTGCATGTGATCACTGTGAGTAATGTGCATGCTGTGTTCTGATTGGCTGTGTGTTCCTAATTTAGTGTGCTATCTTACTTTAGGGTATTTTTGCGAATGCAGGCCCCTCTGGCCAAATGTGTTTTACTGGGGCCAACCTCCTGAGACCATTGTGGTATCACTGCTTATCTGTGGGATCAGTCTGGGTTTTCCTGTTCACGCTTTCTGTTTAAGGGTTACATGTGCCCCCACCTGTGATCTGTAAATCAGTTGCTTCAGGCCTAGGTGGCAGCGCCTGCCTAACCACGTATTTTTGACTCAGGATTGAGCGGGAGGTCACATCGGGTAAATACAACAACGGAGATACGAGTTCATTTTTATATGTACATATATCATGGTGTACATCGACATCGTACTGTCCAATATCAACAGTAGTCTATTAGCTAAGGTGTTGGCATATATTTTGCAATCTTGGTTAATGAGGGATATTGGACTATAATTAGAAATTAAAGTAGGGTCTGTATCTGGTTTTGGAAGAGCAATGATACTGGCTTTGTTAAAAGACCCACCCATCATAGAAGTATTCTGAAAGTCAGTGATTCGTGAAACTAAAATGGGGGAGAGTTGGGACTGAAAACGTTTATAGAATTCAGTTGGAATATCGTTTGGTCTGGGTGAATTACTGGTGTTTAGTGATTTGATTGCCATGTTAATCTCGTGAATATCAGTAGGGTTTTCTAATGTGAGTCTATCAGTTGTAGAAAGTTGAGGTAATGACATTCTCTGAGGAATTTATCAATTACATCATCTTGGAGGTCTGCTGGCGTGTGATATAAAGAGGTATAAAAAATTAAAATTCCTTTGTTATCTCTTCTGTAGTAAGAAGCAAAGTACCATTGTATTTCTTAATAATCGGTATTTGAGTTTTGTCTTTTTTAATACATAAGTATTTGGCTAAGAGTCGGCCAGATTTATTTGAGATGAAGTGGAAGTTTCACTTTTCTTTAGATAAAAGAAACCCGGCTCTTTTACTCAATAAATTATTATGCTCATTTCATACTTTCTGAAATTCAGATTTATATTTATTATCCTGTGAAGAGATAAAAAGTCTTTTGAAATCAGTTATCTGATTCTCTAGTGTGGATAATTGAGCATAACAATTGTTGTTTTCATGAGCCATAATGGATATAGTGGCACCTCGGTTATATGCTTTGAATGAATCCTGTGAATAATTTTTGAAGTGTCTTCAGGATTATTATTTAGAAAGTAGTAATTTATGGCAGTAGCCAATTCCTTAGAATTAACTGGGTTGAGAGCTATGTAGGAGTTCATTCTCTATTGTTTAATAGGCCAAGTTTCCTTTAGGGTCCAAGACAAGGAGATTAAAACATGGTCAGAGATTGTAATAGTTTCTATGCGAGGATCACTAATCATCTGACATAAGTGGTGATAGGATAGTAGGTAATCAATCCTAGAGAAAGTAGAATGTGCATTAGAAAAGAACGTACATTTTTCATTCATAGGGTGTGTTAGTCTCCAGAAATCAATCAGTTTAGTGCTGGAAAAAAATTATTTCAAGAGGTGAAAAGATTTTGTGGGCCTGAATTTAAATGCAGAGGAGTAGTCCAACAATGGGCCACAAATAAGATTACAATCTCCTCCCATTATAAGGGGAATGTTATGCAATTTTCCAATTTCAGTAGCAATAGTTTTCCAAAAAGAAGGCTCATCTAATGTGGGAGCGTAAATGTTTACTAGGTTCAGAATGTGTTTCTCCTCTTTAACTTGTGCATATACATATATACCATCAGAATCATAATGATGAGTCAATAATTGTGTGCAGGATTGATAAGAAAAGAGAATAGCCACTCCATTTTTGCATCCCATGGCAGGACATGAAACAATGTATACTAAGCGGCGTGGCTAACCTCCGAACATGGCGGACGCTGTTTAGCTGAGCTCCCAGCTCGGGCTAAAATAATCCTGCTAATTCGCTGCTCACCGAAGCCCATCGGAGTCTGCCTGCAGTAGCAATACGACAGCGTATTAACACAAACCGGGAGAGCTGATTACACCGATGCTATCGTGGGCGTGGGGAACGATTCCCGGTGTGAGGCCTGCTCAACAGCGGTGCAGAGCGAGGCAGAGGCGGCCAGGAACCCTGAGAGGCTGACGGCAGCCCGATACAGACTGGATGACTCCTCACGGAGGGCACTGAGGGCTGTTAAACCCAGACTCCGGCTCATGTATTGTTAAAAATTCGCCGGAGGGAGAGCAGCGACGTTGGGAAGCCTCAGAGACCGCCCCATTACCAACTCCCTACGGACCCCGCCGGAGAGCAATTCGAGCTCCGACAACGCTGAGGGGCGCGCCCGGCGCCGTGCACCTAGCCAAAGGCACAGACTGGGTGAGACACCGATTGCCACCGAGATAAGTGTGTCTGCCCATGACCGTACACCACTGAAGGCACGGGAGCGATGACGCGGGGACACCCTGGGGGCCGCTCGCTATCTGGCTCCCCCGTGACGCTCAACGGCGTGATGCTGAGCGGGGAGGCGTGTTTGGGGCTGTTTCCCTGGTGCTACCATGTCTGAGGTGCGGAGCGGCACGGCGGAAGTGGAGCACCAGCGGCCCTGACGGGCACGAGTCGCGTGCCACAGCAGGGACACGGGGCCTGGCGAGCGGCCCAGCGGGGCAAGAGACCCAGGCTGCGGCTCGAGAGAAAGCCGTAGGAAAAACACCTCTTGCATTTGCAAGTGAGGGGGTTCCACGGGGGGTCCCCCACCCAATTAGCACCGGTGCAAAACAAGGAATTTCCCCCCCCCTCCGTAGTGCATCATAGCCCATAAGTTGGGGCAGTAATTCATGTGGCTGCTGGGGGAACAAATCATGACTGCCACTAGCACATTGAAGCTGTGCTAAAGGGAAAATTGTGAGAGCCGCTCATGTTGGACTGCCGATGATACTAGCGGGGGGCATCACCTTGTGATTCACGCAGAGAGAGTAGAGAGCCTCTTAACCCAGACCTGCTTCACCAAGCAAAAGGCATCCCGAGAAACATCTTGCCAGTAAGTTGAAGTCCAACAAACGGTGAGCCTCACTTGACTGTGATTTACCCAGGAACCGATCCTCCAAATAACAATAGGTAGCTGGCTGGACAGAGGTCGGGTTCCGCTAATCTCCCCTCCCCCCCCTGTCTTCTCTCCCCCCCCTTCTAGCGAGGTATGGGTCGCGCAGCGAACGCTACCCCAAACATTAAAAAACTGGTGGCAAAAAACAGATATAAAATTCCTGTACTCGACAACTGGAGACACAACGCACATCACTGCAGAGTGATATTGCTTAATCAAAGTTAAGTGCACGCACTGGTTGATGCTGGCAAGTGAACACAAAAAAGAGTGCGGTGCGTTAGTTGCTGAACGAGTGCACGAGGCTCCCACTTGCTTATCAGTCCTACTCACTCGCAGCGAAGGGGTAGCCCGCCTGCGACAGCTCTTCTGCCTCGCTGTAGGAGAAGGCCCCGGGACAGTTACACATAGAAACGACATGGGGCGCCCCAAGGGGAAGATTCAGGAGGCGACCACAAATACCACACAATCTGCGGAAGACCCAGAACACACGACAATCCCAATGTCGCTCAACTGTGTACCGCCAACTAATGAGGGGACCCCCGCGGACAAAGTGGACTTGATACTACAAGAGGTCAGGGAATCGAGAAAAGCCATTGAACAGCAAGTCGGCACTCTCACAACTGGGTTCACACTACTCAAAGCAGACCACGCCAAACTGGCGGACAAGGTGAAGACGCATAGCCTAACTCTGGATGAAGTAGTACCACAACACAAGGAGCATGTGTCGAAAATCCAACAATTGCAGAAACAAGTCACAGGCCTTCAAGACCGAATAGAAGATGGGGAAGGAAGGGCCAGACGTAATAACATACGGGTCATAGGCCTTCTGGAGCGCAGCGAAGGACCTGACGCCGCTCGCTATATGGAGGAATGGTTCAAAGACCACATGGCTCCTGAGGGACTATCAGACTATTTTTGTGTGGAAAGAGCTCACAGGATACCCACTGGGAGGCCCAAAGCGGGTGCCCCACCTGGACCGCTGATAGCCAGGATCCTGAATTACAGGGACCGTGACACCTTGCTCCAGAAGGCACGAGAATGATCCCAAATACGTTTCGAAAATTGCCGAATATCGCTATATCCGGATTATACCCTCATGGTCCAGCGACAAAGGTCCTCCTTCATGGCTGTCAAAAAGAAACTAAAAGGCATGCAATTGAAATACACATTATTATTCCCGGCGAGACTGAAAATCATACACAATCATAAGACATATTTCTTTGAGAGCCCCAAAGACATAGAGGAATGGATAGAGGTAATGGACTCGGCCGCGCTGGCAAGAACCAACTCCCACAGCCTACCCAACAGCCCAAGACGTACGAACGACAGGCGACCCCGCTGCATGGTGAAATCAGTCCACAAGGCACAAACGCACAGCCCGACGCAGCAACAAGTACAACAGAGTAAGGAACAAGCACTCGAGGCAGCGTCCATGTTCAGAGACTGTGGTCTTCTCATGGCCTCTGCCTCCTCAGAGGACAACACGAATAGATCGGACTCCGAAAGTAGCCTGAATTTATTCCCTAGTGTGACGCCACAGACGGCGAATGGCCTACTGGACTAAAAAGACTGCGGGTCAATCCTGTTCACTTGGACAAGCCTGCAGCTTATAGATTGTGATGCCAAAGTTGGTGTAAAAACATGTATCCTTTTTCTATGCGACTTTAAAAATGGCGTTACTTTAAAATGTACATTAGTCCCAGGCTGCACACCCCGAGCTTGATCACAAATAGTTATAACACCATGGAAGGTGTTAGCGACGATCCCCTATCTGCGAATGCACCATGTACATACAGTACAGTTACACAGGTTGCGTTTTTTTGTTTGGTCCGGTATAGTTCCCCAACCGGGCCTGGTAGTGGAAGTTTAGGGGGGGGTAGAAGTTCTGGCATATATTGTTTGTCTGATGGGGAATGTGGCCTCCCTTTTATACCTGCAATGTCACCCTACACCTCCGCACTGCGACATACATGCTTAACACCTACAATTTAATTACATGGAATGTTTGGGGTCTAGGATCCATACAGAAGCGCCATAGGGTGCATGCACAGCTACTCCGGCACAAAGCTCAGATAGTATCCATGCAGGAATCTCATCTCACAGAGTCAGAAGCTGCGAAAAAGCAGAAAAAATGGAAGGGACACATTTTTACCACTAACTATTCTGCATTCGCCAGGGGAACAACGATATGGTTAAGACACGGGGTGCCATTTATAGAATTAGTGCCAAGGGAGGTTTATTTTAAATAGTCGCGTTAAACCTGAGACCACTAATTCTGAGGTTTTTGAGCATTTATTCTGCTTAGTTTTGATAATTCAAAAAGACATTCATAAATCAATTGGACATGTCTTTTAAAAGGAAACACCACAGTAGTAAATCACACAATTGCAACACATTTATATACGTGCTTAAGAACCATTTCTTTTGTGAGACAATATATACAACACATACATAATACCGAACGTTATTTATGACAAAAATATATACAGCAAACCAATGATCACAAGACAAACATCGATAAATTATGAGTGCCAGCCTGAAATTAAACCAGTCCTGCATTTGCACTGAAAACACAAGGCGGACAATTGCTCATTCAAAGACACATGTCTACTGTCCTGCCTGTGGGAGGGCGGGGATGCATATCCTACTTCAGGGTGTTGACAATCTAGAAAAAGGGGGAATCATTTCTATTCAGTCCCCTCGTGGCACACCCTGTTCTACCTTCCCCCACACTCAACAGCCAACGCGTTTCGAATCCCCAACAATTCCGGGATTCTCTTCAGGACTCGGACTTGGTTTTGTTTGGGCTCTCAATTGTGCTGCAGACAGATGTCCATTATCTGTTCTTCAATTCATAGTATTAATCGAGGCTTACATTTTATGGGTGTGTGGAAGCTCTTGATAATGATTTAAAAACGGTCCAGGATCTTGAGACTCGTGAAATGTAGTTAGAGCTCGCGGGCGCGTCGCCATGAATTTATTCTGCAATAATCCTGACTGTTTCCTTTCATTTCAGCCATGCGAAAGCAGTTAAAGAATCATCTCACTCCTCTCATTCAAACCGGCAGCCGGGGATTCGAAACGCGTTGGCTGTTGAGTGTAGAGGAAGGTAGAACAGGGTGTTTCACGAGGGGACTGAATAGAAATGATTTCCCCCTTTTTCTAGGTTGTCAACATGTGTCTTTGAATGAGCAATTGTCCGCCTTGTGTTTTCAGTGCAAATGCAGGACTGGTTTAATTTCAGGCTGGCACACATAATTTATCGATGTTTGTCTTGTGATCATTGGTTTGCTGTATATATTTTTGTCATAAATAACGTTCGGTATTATGTATGTGTTGTATATATTGTCTCACAAAACAAATGGTTCTTAAGCACGTATATAAATGTGTTGCAATTGTGTGATTTACTAATGTGGTGTTTCCTTTTAAAAGACATGTCCAATTGATTTATGAATGTCTTTTTGAATTATCAAAACTAAGCAGAATAAATGCTCAAAAACCTCAGAATTAGTGGTCTCAGGTTTAACGCGACTATTTAAAATAAACCTCCCTTGGCACTTTTGTGTGATTTCAATATTTGGGTGGTCCAGTCTGGGGAGTACAGGACCCAAGCCTTCCTTGTTTTCACTATTTATAGAATTAGAGCAGCGCACTGATTCAATCCTCCTCACAGTATTAATTTATTAAACTTGTATTGTTAATACTAACCTTTGCATACACTACACAAAGGGGAAGGATGCTTGCCTATGTGTTTTACTAATGAATAACGCTTGTCTGTAATCCAAAATGGCCGCTATGCGCGGGAAAATTCAATTCGCATGTCGCAACCATATTACATGGTGTGACGTCTTTCTTTGCTTGGTGGGAAACTTCTGCTTCTGCGCAGTGTGTATTAAAATGGCTGCTTGATGTTTTCACATGCTTCAGCTTGCTCTCATGTCATTATTAAATTGTCGTTTCCTAACGCTACTAACGCGGGATAGTATATATATTTAATTGGGAATAGAATAGAAAAAGTGGGTATACAGTGAAACATTTTATTTGTGATTTTAATATTTTCTTTTTGCACTTTTATTAGTTCGTAAACTTGGGCCTGGGTTGGTGACCTGAAACTCGAGAGGCAAATGGTTCTGCGCATGTGTCTTGTGTGCCTGCCAAATGAAGTCAACCTGGACGTCGTCCAAGGCCGTAACCTGATGGCCGAAGATGTTGTACTATTGCTTTTCCTGTCGCACATTGATACAATGTCTATGAAATTTGGTTTACATTTGTCATGAGACGGGTGGGAAATAAAGCGAATGTATTAATTTGAAGGGGTGGGAACGTAAAGACAATAGGCTTTACAATTTAGGCCAAATCAATATGGTGCGAGAATCCACCTCCTGTCCCTGTCCAATCAGAAGTAGTGGCCCGATATTTTAGCAACATTAAGGGGAGGTACATGGGCGTAGAAGGGTATAATAGAATATAGCATTAGTTAATTAGTTAGCAGAGCATGCATTCACGAAGAACAGGCGTCCATGCTGCCAGAGCGCGCTTAGCTCCAGACCGCCAAACTGACCGATTGCAGACCGAGTCCCTGTCCAGAAGAGGTCCTGAGGAGGGGGTGGCAGAGTCCATTAGAAGGAAGGCACGGGAGAATCGAGGAGAAGTCGAGTATCAGAGAGGGGAACGATGCAGGCGTCGTTGTAGAGAGGTCACCGGTCCTGTCCTGATCCTGGAGGAGGTCTTTGCTCTTCATCCTTCCTGGGTCCTATTCTTTAACTCCTTGGCTAAGGGGTTTGGTTCTCGCACTTAGGTAAATATAATGCAACCTTTAGTTGCGCTGCTATCTCTATCTTCACCTCTTCTTTAAACACCGTCATTGATTAACAATAATCATTTCTATGCTTAATCTTGGGTATTGCGATTAAGTACCATGTGGCTCTGTATTTTACTCTGCTAAATCTTTAGATAAACATTTTAAAACTTCCTGACTCAGTGGTTATTTCAGGATTATGTACTATAATGAATGTCACTCATTTTAAATTTCCCAATTAGCAAAGGATTCATTGGGAAGTCATTACTCTTCAATCAGAAGGTAATTGGTAGCAGGGATTTTGATAGAGAGTAACAACTGATAAAACCCAGCGTAAGTATTAGCGTAGTATGAATGTATGGGCCCAAGTGAGTATCTGGTGTATGAATGTTGTTTGCTGATATCGCACTGGATCACAGGGAAGGTACTTACTATTACGCGGGACACTTGACGGCATGCACATTATATTGGGTAATATCTACGCCCCAAACTTTGATCAAGATAAATTCTTTGCAGGACTCAACCATGTCCTAATGGGATGGGAAATGTACCCATGGATTATAGGAGGGGACTGTAATGCAGTTATGGACGTGGAGCTGGACCGCTCACATCCTCTCCTACATGGAGCGGGATCAGCCAAGCAGGCAAGGGCTTTATGTGGGTGGTCTGATGGATGGGAGTTGAGTGATGTGTGGAGACTGAGACACCCGCCGCACAAAGAATATTCATTTTACTCCCCAGTTCATTTATTACACATGAGAATTGACAGGATCTTCTGCTCAAGAATGATAGCGGCGCACATAACTAGCAAAGACCTTCTCGGACCACAATCCTTTGGAAATCACCTTCTCCTGGGGCAGGATCCCCACTCCAGTACCCACCTGGAAATTGCAACCCCAGTTATTAGAAGATGCGGTGTTCCGCACTACCCTGGCTAATACTATAACGTGTTATTTTACGGAGAATACTAACACTGCATCCTTCATCTCTGTTGAATGGGATGCGTTCAAGGCAGTTATTCTGGGAAATGCGATCAGTGCGACAGTGGGCGCCAGACAGGAACTACACAAAAAATTAACAGAGACAGAGAATAGGATGAGCATACTTGAACAAGAGGCTGCGAATGACACTGCAAGGCAGACCCCGCTACAGGAGGCACGTATCCAGCATGCGGAACTACTTGAGTCACTTCAGGTCACAGATCACAGAACATATACTCAACTAAAACACACCCATGCAGACAAATCAGGGACGTTACTAGCAAAATTGCTGAGGGATGACCCCCCCGACTATTATAGTGAGCGAAATCACTATACCTAGGGGTGACACTGTCACTACTCAAAAAGATATCAACAAAGCCTTTAGCCTGTACTATGCAGCACTGTACAACAAACCAGATACAATAGACGACGCCCACATAGATGCATTCCTGGATAATTTACCTTATCCACAGCTCAATTCAGAGGCCAAGAAAGCATTGATAGGTCCCATTACCAAGCCTGAAATAAAAGTGGCTATGAAAGGACTCCCACGAAACAAAGTACCAGGACTGGATGGACTCCTGATTGAATTTTTTGACACTTACTCTGAAGCCCTGGTTCCCCAACTGGAGACACTATATAATAAGTCGCTAGAGCTTGGTGGCCTACCGACGTCCACAGCGCAGGCGCTGGTACTTTTGTTTCCAAAACCTGGAAGGGACAAATCAGATATGTCTGGATACCGCCGATTATCCTTATTAGCGACAGAATATAAGATATTAAGTAAAATACTAGCGAATAGGCTCCTTCCATACCTACATAAACTTATACAGATAGATCAATGCGGTTTCCTCGCGGCCTGTAGCACCTCCCTAAATATCAGGAGGTTGCACCACATTATGGCGACCACCCCGGAACATTATCAAAATGCAGGATGCATCGCGCTAGACCTACGACAAGAGTTCGACACGCTAACTTGGGCCTATATGTTTAAGGCGATAGGGAAATTTGGCCTACCCCCAGAGTATCTCAAATGGTTACATTTACTATATGCAGCCCCACGGCTAGAGTCCGTACGGGCGGGCATATCTCAAGCGAATACTTGGTATTCAGGGGCACACGACATGGATGCCCACTGTCACCACTGTTATTTATACTAGCGCTCAAGCCCCTAGCACTTAGGTTACGCCTAGAGGCCCAACAGTTCGGAGTCCAGATAGGTGATGTAACACATCTGATCTCTGCTTATGCAGGTGACATAATAATATACTTGCGAGACCTTCTAGGAGCCCTTGATCCCATCCCTGACATTTTCAAAAAGTTTGAGCAGATATTGGGCCTTGCCATTAATGCAGCTAAATCTAATGCCTTCTTCTTTCGAGAGGATACACATCCAGAAGCCATCGATTTTGGGACATGTTCCCTTCCAGTAGCACAGTCCACTTTCAAATACCTCATTATACAAATATATCGATCACATACAGATATGCTAGAGGGCAACCTTACGGGAGCAATTCGATCCATACGCTCAAGCTTCGCCTTTTGGATCACGCTACCACTCCCTGCAACGGGACGAGCGGCCATATAAAAAATGGTGGTCTTACCAAGGCTCTTGTACTACTTCTCTAATTTACCGATAATGGTGTCACCAACCACATTCAAAACTATAGACGCTATACTCTCAGACCTTATATGGGGAACCGGAAGGTGTAGGCTGAGTCTCAAGAAACTACAATTGGGGACCAGTAGAGGAGGATTGGATGTACCCGACCTCAGAGCATATTATTATGCGAGCCAATTGCAGTGGCTGTCCTATTGGACAGCAGGCCGCAACCTGCAGGAGATAGGATATACGCTGTGTGACATGGACCAGGGTACCTTACATACATTGTTACTACCACAAAGTAAAATTCCCCCGAACATACCACCCCTACTGCATATAGCACTCCAGTGCTGGAAAGCAGTACTGCAATACACATCCCATTGCCACCCCTACGCCAGGAACATCCCACTTGTAGGAATCCCACTGAATAGCAGAGGGCTCACAAGGCGCAGGATAGGAGCCTGGTTGGAGGAAGGAGTTAGTACAGTAGGTGACTTATTCAATAATGGACTACTGATGGATCACGAAAACTTTGTGAGAGAAACCGGGATGCCATATCACCTATACTTGATACACACCGCACTATTGCAATACATCAAAAAGCACTGGGCCCCAGAGACAAGAACCTCAAAACCATGAATTGGTTAAGACCCTATATTATATGGGTAGAGGGAGACATCTTATAAAATGGCTATACGTAGGAAAACGGGCACACGCCGCGATAGGGCTTACAGAGCTACTTGAAATGTGGGCGGGGGACATAGGGTGGGAGCTCTCAGACACGGAATGGGATGGTCTTTAAGAATACCCAAAACAAGTGTTCAGAAATGCTAAGTTTAAATTTATACAAACTATGCTACTTCATAGAGCCTATCTTACCCCACGTAGACTACAACGGATGTTCCCACAAACACAACACCAATGCCCTCGCTGCCATCTGGAAGAGGCAGACCTAGCTCACATGATATGGGCATGCCCTCGATTGAGACGTTTTTGGGAGTCAGTTAGACTACACATAGTGGCAGTTAAGCAGCTAAATCTGGGCAACACAATTGAGGACTGTATCCTAGGCTTATATAAACGCTCAAAAAAACAAAAGTTACAGAATAGATTCCCGGACCTCACCCTAATAATAACAAAAAGATCCATCACTATGCGATAGAAGTCAATGAAACCCCCCACTGTGCACATTTGGCATAGTGAAATGCTCCGCTGGGGTGGCGCTGAGAGCACAGCGATATGGCGGGAGGAAGCTAGGGGACTTGGGAAAAATCCGATATCTCTGGAATGGGATGCGATGCTAGAAGCACTTAAAGGAGCGGACCTGGAGTCGGTGGATAGCACCCCGAACATACAATAACCCATAGCATATTTGCAATAAGAGCGAGATACAGTGTAGGACGGATTTAGTTAATAGATGCACACTATTAAGATGCAGAAGCACAACCATAGAGTAGGCCGCAAGAATATGTATATAAATGATGGTAACGCCGGAACAAGAGCGGAAGGGGGAGGGGGAGGGATGGGGTGAGTGAACAAATAACCATGTTCATCTCTTTTGGTTTTGTCTAATGTAAGGTTAATTAAGAAAGTATAATTCTTGGTTGATGCAAGGCAAAGACATTAGCGCTGATACAGATAATGTAATGTACTGCGAAATGTATTTTTATGCTGAACACCTTGCTATGTAACACTGCCTTATATGCTGGATTCCCGTTATAAGGATAGCCAATTCGGCTGTTTAATGGAAAATCAATAAAAAATGTGTTTTTAAAAAAAAATAAACAATGTATACTATCCGATCCCCTAGACATGGAATGTAGAATTGTATCATTAATATGGGTTTCCGGCAAGAAGCAAATATCAGCATGAATTTTTTAAATATTCTAAAATTATACGTCTCTTGGATGACTACTGTACACCTATAGGATCACTGCCATAATATCGACGACAACAATATCGACCTACCAGAATATCGTATCAAGAATATCGATGGACAAACTATCGACATCCTATCTCTACAAAGGTAAGTACAAAAATATTGAAACCAAAATATCATTGTTTAAAATATAGTTGTTCAACATATCGTTTTTTTAAATGTCTTAAAAATAATATTAAATAAATTAAATAATAAATATAATTAATAAAAACATAGTTAGAATTATTTAAAAATGTTACAAATTATAAATAATAAATGTAATATAAAAATAAATTATATATAACATTTTTTAATTATATTGACTTAATAATATTAATAAATAATTATTTTATTAAATTATAAAACGCTAAAAACATAATAAAAATTATAAATACATATATATATATAATGCGATGGGAAGTATTGCTGCCCTTTCTCCATACAAGCCGGAACCATTGACAAAGGGCGAGATGACGCCCGAAACGCGTTTGGTACTTTTGGCTGATTTACAAGCTGGAATGAGCGATGTTGTTTGCCCTGCAGGTCCTGCAAATAAAGGAAACCAACACGACTGTGTGTGGCGCCTTCACTGTTGGGTGCTTTTCATGTGGATATGTTAGCGGCCTGCCCAGGTCGTGAAGACGCCCCGCCGCAACCCATGCGGCTCCAGCGCCTTGACTGCATCGGCGCATCAGGAACGTCGTGTCTGCTTTGCTTGGACTTCAATAATGCAGAGCTACAGCATTGAATGTTCGACAGCTCGCCACTGAGGTATTTTTAAAAACTGTAACAACGGAGAACATTGCATGGCACCCATTAGGGGAATATCATTGATGTAAGACCTACTTAACCGCAACCCATGCGGCACCACCCACTGGGCGGCGCATAGGAACCCGCCGCCATGCGTAAGGGTGCCTACAGCATTGAATGTTCACAGCTACCCACTGAGGTATTTTTAAAAAACTGTAACAACGGAGAACATTATGGCACCCATTAGGGAATATCATTGATGTAAGAACTACTTTAACCATAACCCAATGTGTACACACGCCCACATGGGCGGAACTATAAAATCCACCGCTAATGCGATGGGAAGTATTGCTGCCCTTTCTCCATACAAGCCGGAACCATTGACAAAGGGCGAGATGACGCCCGAAACGCGTTTGGTACTTTTGGCTGATTTACAAGCTGGAATGAGCGATGTTGTTTGCCCTGCAGGTCCTGCAAATAAAAGGAAACCAACACGACTGTGTGTGGCGCCTTCACTGTTGGGTGCTTTTCATGTGGATATGTTAGCGGCCTGCCCAGGTCGCGAAGACGCCCCGCCGCTACCCATGCGGCTCCAGCGCCTTGACTGCATCGGCGCATCAGGAACGTCGTGTCCGCTTTGCTTGGACTTCAATAATGCAGAGCTACAGCATTGAATGTTCACAGCTACCCACTGAGGTATTTTTAAAAAACTGTAACAACGGAGAACATTATGGCACCCATTAGGGAATATCATTGATGTAAGAACTACTTTAACCATAACGCAATGTGTACACACGCCCACATGGGCGGAACTATAAAATCCACCGCTAATGCGATGGGAAGTATTGCTGCCCTTTCTCCATACAAGCCGGAACCATTGACAAAGGGCGAGATGATGCCCGAAACGCGTTTGGTACTTTTGGCTGATTTACAAGCTGGAATGAGCGATGTTGTTTGCCCTGCAGGTCCTGCAAATAAAAGGAAACCAACACGACTGTGTGTGGCGCCTTCACTGTTGGGTGCTTTTCATGAGGATATGTTAGCGGCCTGCCCAGGTCGCGAAGACGCCCAACGCTACCCATGCGGCTCCAGCGCCTTGACTGCATCGGCGCAATAGGAACGTTGTGTCCGCTTTGCTTGGACTTCAATAATGCAGAGCTACAGCATTGAATGTTCACAGCTACCCACTGAGGTATGTTTAAAAAACTGTAACAACGGAGAACATTATGGCACCCATTAGGGAATATCATTGATGTAAGAACTACTTTAACCATAACGCAATGTGTACACACGCCCACATGGGCGGAACTATAAAATCCACCGCTAATGCGATGGGAAGTATTGCTGCCCTTTCTCCATACAAGCCGGAACCATTGACAAAGGGCGAGATGATGCCCGACACGCGTTTGGTACTTTTGGCTGATTTACAAGCTGGAATGAGCGATGTTGTTTGCCCTGCAGGTCCTGCATATAAAAGGAAACCAACATGACTGTGTGTGGCGCCTTCACTGTTGGGTGCTTTTCATGTGGATATGTTAGCGGCCTGCCCAGGTCGCGAAGACGCCCCGCCGCTACCCATGCGGCGCCAGCGCCTTGAGTGCATCGGCGCAATAGGAACGTCGTGTCCGCTTTGCTTGGACTTCAATAATGCAGAGCTACAGCATTGAATGTTCACAGCAACCCGCTGAGGTATTTTTAAAAAACTGTAACAACGGAGAACATTATGGCACCCATTAGGGAATATCATTGATGTAAGAACTACTTTAACCAAACGCAATGCGTCACACATGCCCACATTGGCGGAACTATAAAATCCACCGATAATGCGATGGGAAGTATTGCTGCCCTTTCTCCATACAAGCCGGAACCATTGACAAAGGGCGAGATGACGCCCGAAACGCGTTTGGTACTTTTGGCTGATTTACAAGCTGGAATGAGCGATGTTGTTTGCCCTGCAGGTCCTGCAAATAAAAGGAAACCAACACGACTGTGTGTGGCGCCTTCACTGTTGGGTGCTTTTCATGTGGATATGTTAGCGGCCTGCCCAGGTCGCGAAGACGCCCGCCGCTACCCATGCGGCTCCAGCGCCTTGACTGCATCGGCGCATCAGGAACGTCGTGTCCGCTTTGCTTGGACTTCAATAATGCAGAGCTTCAGCATTGAATGTTCACAGCTACCCACTGAGGTATTTTTAAAAAACTGTAACAACGGAGAACATTATGGCACCCATTAGGGAATATCATTGATGTAAGAACTACTTTAACCATAACGCAATGCGTACACACGCCCACATGGGCGGAACTATAAAATCCACCGCTAATGCGATGGGAAGTATTGCTGCCCTTTCTCCATACAAGCCTGAACCATTGATAAAGGGCGAGATGACGCCCGAAACGCGTTTGGTACTTTTGGCTGATTTACAAGCTGGAATGAGCGATGTTGTTTGCCCTGCAGGTCCTGCAAATAAAAGCAAACCAACACGACTGTGTGTGGCGCCTTCACTGTTGGGTGCTTTTCATGTGGATATGTTAGCGGCCTGCCCAGGTCGCGAAGACGCCCGCCGCTACCCATGCGGCTCCAGCGCCTTGACTGCATCGGTGCATCAGGAACGTCGTGTCCGCTTTGCTTGGACTTCAATAATGCAGAGCTACAGCATTGAATGTTCACAGCTACCCACTGAGGTATTTTTAAAAAACTGTAACAACGGAGAACATTATGGCACCCATTAGGGAATATCATTGATGTAAGAACTACTTTAACCATAACGCAATGCGTACACACGCCCACATGGGCGGAACTATAAAATCCACCGCTAATGCGATGGGAAGTATTGCTGCCCTTTCTCCATACAAGCCGGAACCATTGACAAAGGTCGAGATGACGCCCGAAACGGGTTTGGTACTTTTGGCTGATTTACAAGCTGGAATGAGCGATGTTGTTTGCCCTGCAGGTCCTGCAAATAAAAGGAAACCAACACGACTGTGTGTGGCGCCTTCACTGTTTGGTGCTTTTCATGTGGATATGTTAGCGGCCTGCCCAGGTCGCGAAGACGCCCCGCCGCTACCCATGCGGCTCCAGCGCCTTGACTGCATCGGCGCATCAGGAACGTCGTGTCCGCTTTGCTTGGACTTCAATAATGCAGAGCTTCAGCATTGAATGTTCACAGCTACCCACTGAGGTATTTTTAAAAAACTGTAACAACGGAGAACATTATGGCACCCATTAGGGAATATCATTGATGTAAGAACTACTTTAACCATAACCCAATGTGTACACACGCCCACATGGGCGGAACTATAAAATCCACCGCTAATGCGATGGGAAGTATTGCTGCCCTTTCTCCATACAAGCCGGAACCATTGACAAAGGGCGAGATGACGCCAGAAACGCGTTTTGTACTTTTGGCTGATTTACAAGCTGGAATGAGCGATGTTGTTTGCCCTGCAGGTCCTGCAAATAAAAGGAAACCAACACGACTGTGTGTGGCGCCTTCACTGTTGGGTGCTTTTCATGTGGATATGTTAGCGGCCTGCCCAGGTTGCGAAGACGCCCCGCCGCTACCCATGCGGCTCCAGCGCCTTGACTGCATCGGCGCATCAGGAACATCGTGTCCGCTTTGCTTGGACTTCAATAATGCAGAGCTACAGCATTGAATGTTCACAGCTACCCACTGAGGTATTTTTAAAAAACTGTAACAACGGAGAACATTATGGCACCCATTAGGGAATATCATTGATGTAAGAACTACTTTAACCATAACGCAATGTGTACACACGCCCACATGGGTGGAACTATAAAATCCACCGCTAATGCGATGGGAAGTATTGCTGCCCTTTCTCCATACAAGCCGGAACCATTGACAAAGGGCGAGATGACGCCCGAAACGCGTTTGGTACTTTTGGCTGATTTACAAGCTGGAATGAGCGATGTTGTTTGCCCTGCAGGTCCTGCAAATAAAAGGAAACCAACACGACTGTGTGTGGCGCCTTCACTGTTGGGTGCTTTTCATGTGGATATGTTAGCGGCCTGCCCAGGTCGCGAAGACGCCCGCCGCTACCCATGCGGCTCCAGCGCCTTGACTGCATCGGCGCATCAGGAACGTCGTGTCCGCTTTGCTTGGACTTCAATAATGCAGAGCTACAGCATTGAATGTTCACAGCTACCCACTGAGGTATTTTTAAAAAACTGTAACAACGGAGAACATTATGGCACCCATTAGGGAATATCATTGATGTAAGAACTACTTTAACCATAACGCAATGTGTACACACGCCCACATGGGCGGAACTATAAAATCCACAGCTAATGCGATGGGAAGTATTGCTGCCCTTTCTCCATACAAGCCGGAACCATTGACAAAGGGCGAGATGATGCCCGAAACGCGTTTGGTACTTTTGGCTGATTTACAAGCTGGAATGAGCGATGTTGTTTGCCCTGCAGGTCCTGTAAATAAAAGGAAACCAACACGACTGTGTGTGGCGCCTTCACTGTTGGGTGCTTTTCATGAGGATATGTTAGCGGCCTGCCCAGGTCGCGAAGACGCCCCAACGCTACCCATGCGGCTCCAGCGCCTTGACTGCATCGGCGCAATAGGAACGTTGTGTCCGCTTTGCTTGGACTTCAATAATGCAGAGCTACAGCATTGAATGTTCACAGCTACCCACTGAGGTATGTTTAAAAAACTGTAACAACGGAGAACATTATGGCACCCATTAGGGAATATCATTGATGTAAGAACTACTTTAACCATAACGCAATGTGTACACACGCCCACATGGGCGGAACTATAAAATCCACCGCTAATGCGATGGGAAGTATTGCTGCCCTTTCTCCATACAAGCCGGAACCATTGACAAAGGGCGAGATGATGCCCGAAACGCGTTTGGTACTTTTGGCTGATTTACAAGCTGGAATGAGCGATGTTGTTTGCCCTGCAGGTCCTGCAAATAAAAGGAAACCAACATGACTGTGTGTGGCGCCTTCACTGTTGGGTGCTTTTCATGTGGATATGTTAGCGGCCTGCCCAGGTCGCGAAGACGCCCGCCGCTACCCATGCGGCGCCAGCGCCTTGAGTGCATCGGCGCAATAGGAACGTCGTGTCCGCTTTGCTTGGACTTCAATAATGCAGAGCTACAGCATTGAATGTTCACAGCAACCCGCTGAGGTATTTTTAAAAAACTGTAACAACGGAGAACATTATGGCACCCATTAGGGAATATCATTGATGTAAGAACTACTTTAACCAAACGCAATGCGTCACACATCCCCACATGGGCGGAACTATAAAATCCACCGATAATGCGATGGGAAGTATTGCTGCCCTATCTCCATACAAGCCGGAACCATTGACAAAGGGCGAGATGACGCCCGAAACGCGTTTGGTACTTTTGGCTGATTTACAAGCTGGAATGAGCGATGTTGTTTGCCCTGCAGGTCCTGCAAATAAAAGGAAACCAACACGACTGTGTGTGGCGCCTTCACTGTTGGGTGCTTTTCATGTGGATATGTTAGCGGCCTGCCCAGGTCGCGAAGACGCCCGCCGCTACCCATGCGGCTCCAGCGCCTTGACTGCATCGGCGCATCAGGAACGTCGTGTTCGCTTTGCTTGGACTTCAATAATGCAGAGCTTCAGCATTGAATGTTCACAGCTACCCACTGAGGTATTTTTAAAAAACTGTAACAACGGAGAACATTATGGCACCCATTAGGGAATATCATTGATGTAAGAACTACTTTAACCATAACGCAATGCGTACACACGCCCACATGGGCGGAACTATAAAATCCACCGCTAATGCGATGGGAAGTATTGCTGCCCTTTCTCCATACAAGCCTGAACCATTGATAAAGGGCGAGATGACGCCCGAAACGCGTTTGGTACTTTTGGCTGATTTACAAGCTGGAATGAGCGATGTTGTTTGCCCTGCAGGTCCTGCAAATAAAAGCAAACCAACACGACTGTGTGTGGCGCCTTCACTGTTGGGTGCTTTTCATGTGGATATGTTAGCGGCCTGCCCAGGTCGCGAAGACGCCCCGCCGCTACCCATGCGGCTCCAGCGCCTTGACTGCATCGGCGCATCAGGAACGTCGTGTCCGCTTTGCTTGGACTTCAATAATGCAGAGCTACAGCATTGAATGTTCACAGCTACCCACTGAGGTATTTTTAAAAAACTGTAACAACGGAGAACATTATGGCACCCATTAGGGAATATCATTGATGTAAGAACTACTTTAACCATAACGCAATGCGTACACACGCCCACATGGGCGGAACTATAAAATCCACCGCTAATGCGATGGGAAGTATTGCTGCCCTTTCTCCATACAAGCCGGAACCATTGACAAAGGTCGAGATGACGCCCGAAACGGGTTTGGTACTTTTGGCTGATTTACAAGCTGGAATGAGCGATGTTGTTTGCCCTGCAGGTCCTGCAAATAAAAGGAAACCAACACGACTGTGTGTGGCGCCTTCACTGTTTGGTGCTTTTCATGTGGATATGTTAGCGGCCTGCCCAGGTCGCGAAGACGCCCGCCGCTACCCATGCGGCTCCAGCGCCTTGACTGCATCGGCGCATCAGGAACGTCGTGTCCGCTTTGCTTGGACTTCAATAATGCAGAGCTTCAGCATTGAATGTTCACAGCTACCCACTGAGGTATTTTTAAAAAACTGTAACAACGGAGAACATTATGGCACCCATTAGGGAATATCATTGATGTAAGAACTACTTTAACCATAATGCAATGCGTACACACGCCCACATTGGCGGAACTATAAAATCCACCGCTAATGCGATGGGAAGTATTGCTGCCCTTTCTCAATACAAGCCGGAACCATTGACAAAGGGCGAGATGACGCCCGAAACCCGTTTGGTACTTTTGGCCGATTTACAAGCTGGAATGAGCGATGTTGTTTGCCCTGCAGGTCCTGCAAATAAAAGCAAACCAACACGACTGTGTGTGGCGCCTTCACTGTTGGGTGCTTTTCATGTGGATATGTTAGCAGCCTGCCCAGGTCGCGAAGACGCCCCGCCGCTACCCATGCGGCTCCAGCGCCTTGACTGCATCGGCGCATCAGGAACGTCGTGTCCGCTTTGCTTGGACTTCAATAATGCAGAGCTACAGCATTGAATGTTCACAGCTACCCACTGAGGTATTTTTAAAAAACTGTAATAACGGAGAACATTATGGCACCCATTAGGGAATATCATTGATGTAAGAACTACTTTAACCATAACGCAATGCGTACACACGCCCACATGGGCGGAACTATAAAATCCACCGCTAATGCGAAGGGAAGTATTGCTGCCCTTTCTCCATACAAGCCGGAACCATTGACAAAGGGCGAGATGACGCCCGAAACGCGTTTGGTACTTTTGGCTGATTTACAAGCTGGAATGAGCGATGTTGTTTGCCCTGCAGGTCCTGCAAATAAAAGGAAACCAACACGACTGTGTGTGGCGCCTTCACTTTTGAGTGCTTTTCATGTGGATATGTTAGCGGCCTGCCCAGGTCGCGAAGACGCCCCGCCGCTACCCATGCGGCTCCAGCGCCTTGACTGCAGCGGCGCATCAGGAACGTCGTGTCCGCTTTGCTTGGACTTCAATAATGCAGAGCTTCAGCATTGAATGTTCACAGCTACCCACTGAGGTATTTTTAAAAAACTGTAACAACGGAGAACATTATGGCACCCATTAGGGAATATCATTGATGTAAGAACTACTTTAACCATAACGCAATGCGTACACACGCCCACATGGGCGGAACTATAAAATCCACCGCTAATGCGATGGGAAGTATTGCTGCCCTTTCTCCATACAAGCCAGAAACATTGACAAAGGGCGAAATGACGCCCGAAACGCGTTTGGTACTTTTGGCTGATTTACAAGCTGGAATGAGCGATGTTGTTTGCCCTGCAGGTCCTGCAAACAAAAGGAAACCAACACGACTGTGTGTGGCGCCTTCACTGTTGGGTGCTTTTCATGTGGATATGTTAGCGCCCTGCCCAGGTCGCGAAGACGCCCCACCGCTACCCATGCGGCTTAAGCGCCTTGACTGCATCGGCGCATCAGGAACGTCGTGTCCGCTTTGCTTGGATTTCAATAATGCAGAGCTACAGCATTGAATGTTCACAGCTACCCACTGAGGTATTTTTAAAAAACTGTAACAACGGAGAACATTATGGCACCCATTAGGGAATATCATTGATGTAAGAACTACTTTAACCATAACGCAATGCGTACACACGCCCACATGGGCGGAACTATAAAATCCACCGCTAATGCGATGGGAAGTATTGCTGCCCTTTCTCCATACAAGCCGGAACCATTGACAAAGGGCGAGATGACGCCCGAAACGCGTTTGGTACTTTTGGCTGATTTACAAGCTGGAATGAGCGATGTTGTTTGCCCTGCAGGTCCTGCAAATAAAAGGAAACCAACACGACTGTGTGTGGCGCCTTCACTGTTGGGTGCTTTTCATGTGGATATGTTAGCGGCCTGCCCAGGTCGCGAAGACGCCCCGCCGCTACCCATGCGGCTCCAGCGCCTTGACTGCATCGGCGCATCAGGAACGTCGTGTTCGCTTTGCTTGGACTTCAATAATGCAGAGCTTCAGCATTGAATGTTCACAGCTACCCACTGAGGTATTTTTAAAAAACTGTAACAACGGAGAACATTATGGCACCCATTAGGGAATATCATTGATGTAAGAACTACTTTAACCATAACGCAATGCGTACACACGCCCACATGGGCAGAACTATAAAATCCACTGCTAATGCGATGGGAAGTATTGCTGCCCTTTCTCCATACAAGCCTGAACCATTGATAAAGGGCGAGATGACGCCCGAAACGCGTTTGGTACTTTTGGCTGATTTACAAGCTGGAATGAGCGATGTTGTTTGCCCTGCAGGTCCTGCAAATAAAAGAAAACCAACACGACTGTGTGTGGCGCCTTCACTGTTGGGTGCTTTTCATGTGGATATGTTAGCGGCCTGCCCAGGTCGCGAAGACGCCCCGCCGCTACCCATGCGGCTCCAGCGCCTTGACTGCATCGGCGCATCAGGAACGTCGTGTCCGCTTTGCTTGGACTTCAATAATGCAGAGCTACAGCATTGAATGTTCACAGCTACCCACTGAGGTATTTTTAAAAAACTGTAACAACGGAGAACATTATGGCACCCATTAGGGAATATCATTGATGTAAGAACTACTTTAACCATAACGCATTGCGTACACACGCCCACATGGGCGGAACTATAAAATCCACCGCTAATGCGATGGGAAGTATTGCTGCCCTTTCTCCATACAAGCCGGAACCATTGACAAAGGTCGAGATGACGCCTGAAACGCGTTTGGTACTTTTGGCTGATTTACAAGCTGGAATGAGCGATGTTGTTTGCCCTGCAGGTCCTGCAAATAAAAGGAAACCAACACGACTGTGTGTGGCGCCTTCACTGTTGGGTGCTTTTCATGTGGATATGTTAGCGGCCTGCCCAGGTCGCGAAGACGCCCGCCGCTACCCATGCGGCTCCAGCGCCTTGACTGCATCGGCGCATCAGGAACGTCGTGTCCGCTTTGCTTGGACTTCAATAATGCAGAGCTTCAGCATTGAATGTTCACAGCTACCCACTGAGGTATTTTTAAAAAACTGTAACAACGGAGAACATTATGGCACCCATTAGGGAATATCATTGATGTAAGAACTACTTTAACCATAACGCAATGCGTACACACGCCCACATGGGCGGAACTATAAAATCCACCGCTAATGCGATGGGAAGTATTGCTGCCCTTTCTCCATACAAGCCGGAACCATTGACAAAGGGCGAGATGACGCCCGAAACGCGTTTGGTACTTTTGGCTGATTTACAAGCTGGAATGAGTGATGTTGTTTGCCCTGCAGGTCCTGCAAATAAAAGGAAACCAACACGACTGTGTGTGGCGCCTTCACTGTTGGGTGCTTTTCATGTGGATATGTTAGCGGCCTGCCCAGGTCGCGAAGACGCCCCGCCGCTACCCATGCGGCTCCAGCGCCTTGACTGCAGCGGCGCATCAGGAACGTCGTGTCCGCTTTGCTTGGACTTCAATAATGCAGAGCTTCAGCATTGAATGTTCACAGCTACCCACTGAGGTATTTTTAAAAAACTGTAACAACGGAGAACATTATGGCACCCATTAGGGAATATCATTGATTTAAGAACTACTTTAACCATAACGCAATGCGTACACACGCCCACATGGGCGGAACTATAAAATCCACCGCTAATGCGATGGGAAGTATTGCTGCCCTTTCTCCATACAAGCCAGAAACATTGACAAAGGGCGAGATGTCGCCCGAAACGCGTTTGGTACTTTTGGCTGATTTACAAGCTGGAATGAGCGATGTTGTTTGCCCTGCAGGTCCTGCAAATAAAAGGAAACCAACACGACTGTGTGTGGCGCCTTCACTGTTGGGTGCTTTTCATGTGGATATGTTAGCGGCCTGCCCAGGTCGCGAAGACGCCCCGCCGCTACCCATGCGGCTCCAGCGCCTTGACTGCATCGGCGCATCAGGAACGTCGTGTCCGCTTTGCTTGGACTTCAATAATGCAGAGCTACAGCGTTGAATGTTCACAGCTACCCACTGAGGTATTTTTAAAAAACTGTAACAACGGAGAACATTATGGCACCCATTAGGGAATATCATTGATGTAAGAACTACTTTAACCATAACGCAATGCGTACACACGCCCACATGGGTGGAACTATAAAATCCACCGCTAATGCGATGGGAAGTATTGCTGCCCTTTCTCCATACAAGCCGGAACCATTGACAAAGGGCGAGATGACGCCCGAAACGCGTTTGGTACTTTTGGCTGATTTACAAGCTGGAATGAGTGATGTTGTTTGCCCTGCAGGTCCTGCAAATAAAAGGAAACCAACACGACTGTGTGTGGCGCCTTCACTTTTGGGTGCTTTTCATGTGGATATGTTAGCGGCCTGCCCAGGTCGCGAAGACGCCCCGCCGCTACCCATGCGGCTCCAGCGCCTTGACTGCAGCGGCGCATCAGGAACGTCGTGTCCGCTTTGCTTGGACTTCAATAATGCAGAGCTTCAGCATTGAATGTTCACAGCTACCCACTGAGGTATTTTTAAAAAACTGTAACAACGGAGAACATTATGGCACCCATTAGGGAATATCATTGATTTAAGAACTACTTTAACCATAACGCAATGCGTACACACGCCCACATGGGCGGAACTATAAAATCCACCGCTAATGCGATGGGAAGTATTGCTGCCCTTTCTCCATACAAGCCAGAAACATTGACAAAGGGCGAGATGTCGCCCGAAACGCGTTTGGTACTTTTGGCTGATTTACAAGCTGGAATGAGCGATGTTGTTTGCCCTGCAGGTCCTGCAAATAAAAGGAAACCAACACGACTGTGTGTGGCGCCTTCACTGTTGGGTGCTTTTCATGTGGATATGTTAGCGGCCTGCCCAGGTCGCGAAGACGCCCCGCCGCTACCCATGCGGCTCCAGCGCCTTGACTGCATCGGCGCATCAGGAACGTCGTGTCCGCTTTGCTTGGACTTCAATAATGCAGAGCTACAGCGTTGAATGTTCACAGCTACCCACTGAGGTATTTTTAAAAAACTGTAACAACGGAGAACATTATGGCACCCATTAGGGAATATCATTGATGTAAGAACTACTTTAACCATAACGCAATGCGTACACACGCCCACATGGGCGGAACTATAAAATCCACCGCTAATGCGATGGGAAGTATTGCTGCCCTTTCTCCATACAAGCCGGAACCATTGACAAAGGGCGAGATGACGCCCAAAACGCGTTTGGTACTTTTGGCTGATTTACAAGCTGGAATGAGCGATGTTGTTTGCCCTGCAGGTCCTGCAAATAAAAGGAAACCAACACGACTGTGTGTGGCGCCTTCACTGTTGGGTGCTTTTCATGAGGATATGTTAGCGGCCTGCCCAGGTCGCGAAGACGCCCCGCCGCTACCCATGCGGCTTAAGCGCCTTGACTGCATCGGCGCATCAGGAACGTCGTGTCCGCTTTGCTTGGATTTCAATAATGCAGAGCTACAGCATTGAATGTTCACAGCTACCCACTGAGGTATTTTTAAAAAACTGTAACAACGGAGAACATTATGGCACCCATTAGGGAATATCATTGATGTAAGAACTACTTTAACCATAACGCAATGCGTACACACGCCCACATGGGCGGAACTATAAAATCCACCGCTAATGCGATGGGAAGTATTGCTGCCCTTTCTCCATACAAGCCGGAACCATTGACAAAGGGCGAGATGACGCCCGAAACGCGTTTGGTACTTTTGGCTGATTTACAAGCTGGAATGAGCGATGTTGTTTGCCCTGCAGGTCCTGCAAATAAAAGGAAACCAACACGACTTTGTGTGGCGCCTTCACTGTTGTGTGCTTTTCATGTGGATATGTTAGCGGCCTGCCCAGGTCGCGAAGACGCCCCGCCGCTACCCATGCGGCTCCAGGGCCTTGATTGCATCGGCGCATCAGGAACGTCGTGTCCGCTTTGCTTGGACTTCAATAATGCAGAGCTTCAGCATTGAATGTTCACAGCTACTCACTGAGGTATTTTTAAAAAACTGTAACAAAGGAGAACATTATGGCACCCATTAGGGAATATCATTGATGTAAGAACTACTTTAACCATAACGCAATGCGTACACACGCCCACATGGGCGGAACTATAAAATCCACCACTAATGGGATGGGAAGTATTGCTGCCCTTTCTCCATACAAGCCGGAACCATTGACAAAGGGCGAGATGACGCCCGAAACGCGTTTGGTACTTTTGGCTGATTTACAAGCTGGAATGAGCGATGTTGTTTGCCCTGCAGGTCCTGCAAATAAAAGGAAACCAACACGACTGTGTGTGGCGCCTTCACTGTTGGGTGCTTTTCATGTGGATATGTTAGCGGCCTGCCCAGGTCGCGAAGACGCCCCGCCGCTACCCATGCGGCTCCAGCGCCTTGACTGCATCGGCGCATCAGGAACGTCGTGTCCGCTTTGCTTGGACTTCAATAATGCAGAGCTTCAGCATTGAATGTTCACAGCTACCCACTGAGGTATTTTTAAAAAACTGTAACAACGGAGAACATTATGGCACCCATTAGGGAATATCATTGATGTAAGAACTACTTTAACCATAACGCAATGCGTACACACGCCCACATTGGCGGAACTATAAAATCCACCGCTAATGCGATGGGAAGTATTGCTGCCCTTTCTCCATACAAGTCGGAACCATTGACAAAGGGCGAGATGACGCCCGAAACGCGTTTGGTACTTTTGGCTGATTTACAAGCTGGAATGAGCGATGTTGTTTGCCCTGCTGGTCCTGAAAATAAAAGCAAACAAACACGACTGTGTGTGGCGCCTTCACTGTTGGGTGCTTTTCATGTGGATATGTTAGCGGCCTGCCCAGGTCGCGAAGACGCCCCGCCGCTACCCATGCGGCTCCAGCGCCTTGACTGCATCGGCGCATCAGGAACGTCGTGTCCGCTTTGCTTGGACTTCAATAATGCAGAGCTACAGCATTGAATGTTCACAGCTACCCACTGAGGTATTTTTAAAAAACTGTAACAACGGAGAACATTATGGCACCCATTAGGGAATATCATTGATGTAAGAACTACTTTAACCATAACGCAATGCGTACACACGCCCACATGGGCGGAACTATAAAATCCACCGCTAATGCGATGGGAAGTATTGCTGCCCTTTCTCCATACAAGCCGGAACCATTGACAAAGGGCGAGATGACGCCCGAAACGCGTTTGGTACTTTTGGCTGATTTACAAGCTGGAATGAGCGATGTTGTTTGCCCTGCAGGTCCTGCAAATAAAAGGAAACCAACACGACTGTGTGTGGCGCCTTCACTTTTGGGTGCTTTTCATGAGGATATGTTAGCGGCCTGCCCAGGTCGCGAAGACGCCCCGCCGCTACCCATGCGGCTCCAGCGCCTTGACTGCAGCGGCGCATCAGGAACGTCGTGTCCGCTTTGCTTGGACTTCAATAATGCAGAGCTTCAGCATTGAATGTTCACAGCTACCCACTGAGGTATTTTTATAAAACTGTAACAACGGAGAACATTATGGCACCCATTAGGGAATATCATTGATGTAAGAACTACTTTAACCATAACGCAATGCGTACACACGCCCACATGGGCGGAACTATAAAATCCACCGCTAATGCGATGGGAAGTATTGCTGCCCTTTCTCCATACAAGCCAGAAACATTGACAAAGGGCGAGATGACGCCCGAAACGCGTTTGGTACTTTTGGCTGATTTACAAGCTGGAATGAGCGATGTTGTTTGCCCTGCAGGTCCTGCAAATAAAAGGAAACCAACACGACTGTGTGTGGCGCCTTCACTGTTGGGTGCTTTTCATGTGGATATGTTAGCGGCCTGCCCAGGTCGCGAAGACGCCCCGCCGCTACCCATGCGGCTCCAGCGCCTTGACTGCATCGGCGCATCAGGAACGTCGTGTCCGCTTTGCTTGGACTTCAATAATGCAGAGCTACAGCGTTGAATGTTCACAGCTACCCACTGAGGTATTTTTAAAAAACTGTAACAACGGAGAACATTATGGCACCCATTAGGGAATATCATTGATGTAAGAACTACTTTAACCATAACGCAATGCGTACACACGCCCACATGGGCGGAACTATAAAATCCACCGCTAATGCGATGGGAAGTATTGCTGCCCTTTCTCCATACAAGCCGGAACCATTGACAAAGGGCGAGATGACGCCCGAAACGCGTTTGGTACTTTTGGCTGATTTACAAGCTGGAATGAGCGATGTTGTTTGCCCTGCAGGTCCTGCAAATAAAAGGAAACCAACACGACTGTGTGTGGCGCCTTCACTGTTGGGTGCTTTTCATGAGGATATGTTAGCGGCCTGCCCAGGTCGCGAAGACGCCCCGCCGCTACCCATGCGGCTTAAGCGCCTTGACTGCATCGGCGCATCAGGAACGTCGTGTCCGCTTTGCTTGGATTTCAATAATGCAGAGCTACAGCATTGAATGTTCACAGCTACCCACTGAGGTATTTTTAAAAAACTGTAACAACGGAGAACATTATGGCACCCATTAGGGAATATCATTGATGTAAGAACTACTTTAACCATAACGCAATGCGTACACACGCCCACATGGGCGGAACTATAAAATCCACCGCTAATGCGATGGGAAGTATTGCTGCCCTTTCTCCATACAAGCCGGAACCATTGACAAAGGGCGAGATGACGCCCGAAACGCGTTTGGTACTTTTGGCTGATTTACAAGCTGGAATGAGCGATGTTGTTTGCCCTGCAGGTCCTGCAAATAAAAGGAAACCAACACGACTGTGTGTGGCGCCTTCACTGTTGGGTGCTTTTCATGTGGATATGTTAGCGGCCTGCCCAGGTCGCGAAGACGCCCGCCGCTACCCATGCGGCTCCAGCGCCTTGACTGCATCGGCGCATCAGGAACGTCGTGTCCGCTTTGCTTGGACTTCAATAATGCAGAGCTTCAGCATTGAATGTTCACAGCTACCCACTGAGGTATTTTTAAAAAACTGTAACAACGGAGAACATTATGGCACCCATTAGGGAATATCATTGATGTAAGAACTACTTTAACCATAACGCAATGCGTACACACGCCCACATGGGCGGAACTATAAAATCCACCGCTAATGCGATGGGAAGTATTGCTGCCCTTTCTCCATACAAGCCGGAACCATTGACAAAGGGCGAGATGACGCCCGAAACGCGTTTGGTACTTTTGGCTGATTTACAAGCTGGAATGAGCGATGTTGTTTGCCCTGCAGGTCCTGCAAATAAAAGGAAACCAACACGACTGTGTGTGGCGCCTTCACTGTTGGGTGCTTTTCATGTGGATATGTTAGCGGCCTGCCCAGGTCGCGAAGACGCCCCGCCGCTACCCATGCGGCTCCAGCGCCTTGACTGCATCGGCGCATCAGGAACGTCGTGTCCGCTTTGCTTGGACTTCAATAATGCAGAGCTACAGCATTGAATGTTCACAGCTACCCACTGAGGTATTTTTAAAAAACTGTAACAACGGAGAACATTATGGCACCCATTAGGGAATATCATTGATGTAAGAACTACTTTAACCATAACGCAATGCGTACACACGCCCACATGGGCGGAACTATAAAATCCACCGCTAATGCGATGGGAAGTATTGCTGCCCTTTCTCCATACAAGCCGGAACCATTGACAAAGGGCGAGATGACGCCCGAAACGCGTTTGGTACTTTTGGCTGATTTACAAGCTGGAATGAGCGATGTTGTTTGCCCTGCAGGTCCTGCAAATAAAAGGAAACCAACACGACTGTGTGTGGCGCCTTCACTGTTGGGTGCTTTTCATGTGGATATGTTAGCGGCCTGCCCAGGTCGCGAAGACGCCCCGCCGCTACCCATGCGGCTCCAGCGCCTTGACTGCATCGGCGCATCAGGAACGTCGTGTCCGCTTTGCTTGGACTTCAATAATGCAGAGCTACAGCATTGAATGTTCACAGCTACCCACTGAGGTATTTTTAAAAAACTGTAACAACGGAGAACATTATGGCACCCATTAGGGAATATCATTGATGTAAGAACTACTTTAACCATAACGCAATGCGTACACACGCCCACATGGGCGGAACTATAAAATCCACCGCTAATGCGATGGGAAGTATTGCTGCCCTTTCTCCATACAAGCCGGAACCATTGACAAAGGGCGAGATGACGCCCGAAACGCGTTTGGTACTTTTGGCTGATTTACAAGCTGGAATGAGCGATGTTGTTTGCCCTGCAGGTCCTGCAAATAAAAGGAAACCAACACGACTGTGTGTGGCGCCTTCACTGTTGGGTGCTTTTCATGTGGATATGTTAGCGGCCTGCCCAGGTCGCGAAGACGCCCCGCCGCTACCCATGCGGCTCCAGCGCCTTGACTGCATCGGCGCATCAGGAACGTCGTGTCCGCTTTGCTTGGACTTCAATAATGCAGAGCTACAGCATTGAATGTTCACAGCTACCCACTGAGGTATTTTTAAAAAACTGTAACAACGGAGAACATTATGGCACCCATTAGGGAATATCATTGATGTAAGAACTACTTTAACCATAACGCAATGCGTACACACGCCCACATGGGCGGAACTATAAAATCCACCGCTAATGCGATGGGAAGTATTGCTGCCCTTTCTCCATACAAGCCGGAACCATTGACAAAGGGCGAGATGACGCCCGAAACGCGTTTGGTACTTTTGGCTGATTTACAAGCTGGAATGAGCGATGTTGTTTGCCCTGCAGGTCCTGCAAATAAAAGGAAACCAACACGACTGTGTGTGGCGCCTTCACTGTTGGGTGCTTTTCATGTGGATATGTTAGCGGCCTGCCCAGGTCGCGAAGACGCCCCGCCGCTACCCATGCGGCTCCAGCGCCTTGACTGCATCGGCGCATCAGGAACGTCGTGTCCGCTTTGCTTGGACTTCAATAATGCAGAGCTTCAGCATTGAATGTTCACAGCTACCCACTGAGGTATTTTTAAAAAACTGTAACAACGGAGAACATTATGGCACCCATTAGGGAATATCATTGATGTAAGAACTACTTTAACCATAACGCAATGCGTACACACGCCCACATGGGCGGAACTATAAAATCCACCGCTAATGCGATGGGAAGTATTGCTGCCCTTTCTCCATACAAGCCGGAACCATTGACAAAGGGCGAGATGACGCCCGAAACGCGTTTGGTACTTTTGGCTGATTTACAAGCTGGAATGAGCGATGTTGTTTGCCCTGCAGGTCCTGCAAATAAAAGGAAACCAACACGACTGTGTGTGGCGCCTTCACTGTTGGGTGCTTTTCATGTGGATATGTTAGCGGCCTGCCCAGGTCGCGAAGACGCCCCGCCGCTACCCATGCGGCTCCAGCGCCTTGACTGCATCGGCGCATCAGGAACGTCGTGTCCGCTTTGCTTGGACTTCAATAATGCAGAGCTTCAGCATTGAATGTTCACAGCTACCCACTGAGGTATTTTTAAAAAACTGTAACAACGGAGAACATTATGGCACCCATTAGGGAATATCATTGATGTAAGAACTACTTTAACCATAACGCAATGCGTACACACGCCCACATGGGCGGAACTATAAAATCCACCGCTAATGCGATGGGAAGTATTGCTGCCCTTTCTCCATACAAGCCGGAACCATTGACAAAGGGCGAGATGACGCCCGAAACGCGTTTGGTACTTTTGGCTGATTTACAAGCTGGAATGAGCGATGTTGTTTGCCCTGCAGGTCCTGCAAATAAAAGGAAACCAACACGACTGTGTGTGGCGCCTTCACTGTTGGGTGCTTTTCATGTGGATATGTTAGCGGCCTGCCCAGGTCGCGAAGACGCCCCGCCGCTACCCATGCGGCTCCAGCGCCTTGACTGCATCGGCGCATCAGGAACGTCGTGTCCGCTTTGCTTGGACTTCAATAATGCAGAGCTACAGCGTTGAATGTTCACAGCTACCCACTGAGGTATTTTTAAAAAACTGTAACAACGGAGAACATTATGGCACCCATTAGGGAATATCATTGATGTAAGAACTACTTTAACCATAACGCAATGCGTACACACGCCCACATGGGCGGAACTATAAAATCCACCGCTAATGCGATGGGAAGTATTGCTGCCCTTTCTCCATACAAGCCGGAACCATTGACAAAGGGCGAGATGACGCCCAAAACGCGTTTGGTACTTTTGGCTGATTTACAAGCTGGAATGAGCGATGTTGTTTGCCCTGCAGGTCCTGCAAATAAAAGGAAACCAACACGACTGTGTGTGGCGCCTTCACTGTTGGGTGCTTTTCATGAGGATATGTTAGCGGCCTGCCCAGGTCGCGAAGACGCCCCGCCGCTACCCATGCGGCTCCAGCGCCTTGACTGCATCGGCGCATCAGGAACGTCGTGTCCGCTTTGCTTGGATTTCAATAATGCAGAGCTACAGCATTGAATGTTCACAGCTACCCACTGAGGTATTTTTAAAAAACTGTAACAACGGAGAACATTATGGCACCCATTAGGGAATATCATTGATGTAAGAACTACTTTAACCATAACGCAATGCGTACACACGCCCACATGGGCGGAACTATAAAATCCACCGCTAATGCGATGGGAAGTATTGCTGCCCTTTCTCCATACAAGCCGGAACCATTGACAAAGGGCGAGATGACGCCCGAAACGCGTTTGGTACTTTTGGCTGATTTACAAGCTGGAATGAGCGATGTTGTTTGCCCTGCAGGTCCTGCAAATAAAAGGAAACCAACACGACTGTGTGTGGCGCCTTCACTTTTGGGTGCTTTTCATGTGGATATGTTAGCGGCCTGCCCAGGTCGCGAAGACGCCCCGCCGCTACCCATGCGGCTCCAGCGCCTTGACTGCATCGGCGCATCAGGAACGTCGTGTCCGCTTTGCTTGGACTTCAATAATGCAGAGCTACAGCGTTGAATGTTCACAGCTACCCACTGAGGTATTTTTAAAAAACTGTAACAACGGAGAACATTATGGCACCCATTAGGGAATATCATTGATGTAAGAACTACTTTAACCATAACGCAATGCGTACACACGCCCACATGGGCGGAACTATAAAATCCACCGCTAATGCGATGGGAAGTATTGCTGCCCTTTCTCCATACAAGCCGGAACCATTGACAAAGGGCGAGATGACGCCCGAAACGCGTTTGGTACTTTTGGCTGATTTACAAGCTGGAATGAGCGATGTTGTTTGCCCTGCAGGTCCTGCAAATAAAAGGAAACCAACACGACTGTGTGTGGCGCCTTCACTGTTGGGTGCTTTTCATGAGGATATGTTAGCGGCCTGCCCAGGTCGCGAAGACGCCCCGCCGCTACCCATGCGGCTTAAGCGCCTTGACTGCATCGGCGCATCAGGAACGTCGTGTCCGCTTTGCTTGGATTTCAATAATGCAGAGCTACAGCATTGAATGTTCACAGCTACCCACTGAGGTATTTTTAAAAAACTGTAACAACGGAGAACATTATGGCACCCATTAGGGAATATCATTGATGTAAGAACTACTTTAACCATAACGCAATGCGTACACACGCCCACATGGGCGGAACTATAAAATCCACCGCTAATGCGATGGGAAGTATTGCTGCCCTTTCTCCATACAAGCCGGAACCATTGACAAAGGGCGAGATGACGCCCGAAACGCGTTTGGTACTTTTGGCTGATTTACAAGCTGGAATGAGCGATGTTGTTTGCCCTGCAGGTCCTGCAAATAAAAGGAAACCAACACGACTGTGTGTGGCGCCTTCACTGTTGTGTGCTTTTCATGTGGATATGTTAGCGGCCTGCCCAGGTCGCGAAGACGCCCCGCCGCTACCCATGCGGCTCCAGCGCCTTGACTGCATCGGCGCATCAGGAACGTCGTGTCCGCTTTGCTTGGACTTCAATAATGCAGAGCTTCAGCATTGAATGTTCACAGCTACTCACTGAGGTATTTTTAAAAAACTGTAACAACGGAGAACATTATGGCACCCATTAGGGAATATCATTGATGTAAGAACTACTTTAACCATAACGCAATGCGTACACACGCCCACATGGGCGGAACTATAAAATCCACCACTAATGGGATGGGAAGTATTGCTGCCCTTTCTCCATACAAGCCGGAACCATTGACAAAGGGCGAGATGACGCCCGAAACGCGTTTGGTACTTTTGGCTGATTTACAAGCTGGAATGAGCGATGTTGTTTGCCCTGCAGGTCCTGCAAATAAAAGGAAACCAACACGACTGTGTGTGGCGCCTTCACTGTTGGGTGCTTTTCATGTGGATATGTTAGCGGCCTGCCCAGGTCGCGAAGACGCCCCGCCGCTACCCATGCGGCTCCAGCGCCTTGACTGCATCGGCGCATCAGGAACGTCGTGTCCGCTTTGCTTGGACTTCAATAATGCAGAGCTTCAGCATTGAATGTTCACAGCTACCCACTGAGGTATTTTTAAAAAACTGTAACAACGGAGAACATTATGGCACCCATTAGGGAATATCATTGATGTAAGAACTACTTTAACCATAACGCAATGCGTACACACGCCCACATGGGCGGAACTATAAAATCCACCGCTAATGCGATGGGAAGTATTGCTGCCCTTTCTCCATACAAGCCGGAACCATTGACAAAGGGCGAGATGACGCCCGAAACGCGTTTGGTACTTTTGGCTGATTTACAAGCTGGAATGAGCGATGTTGTTTGCCCTGCAGGTCCTGCAAATAAAAGGAAACCAACACGACTGTGTGTGGCGCCTTCACTGTTGGGTGCTTTTCATGTGGATATGTTAGCGGCCTGCCCAGGTCGCGAAGACGCCCCGCCGCTACCCATGCGGCTCCAGCGCCTTGACTGCATCGGCGCATCAGGAACGTCGTGTCCGCTTTGCTTGGACTTCAATAATGCAGAGCTACAGCATTGAATGTTCACAGCTACCCACTGAGGTATTTTTAAAAAACTGTAACAACGGAGAACATTATGGCACCCATTAGGGAATATCATTGATGTAAGAACTACTTTAACCATAACGCAATGCGTACACACGCCCACATGGGCGGAACTATAAAATCCACCGCTAATGCGATGGGAAGTATTGCTGCCCTTTCTCCATACAAGCCGGAACCATTGACAAAGGGCGAGATGACGCCCGAAACGCGTTTGGTACTTTTGGCTGATTTACAAGCTGGAATGAGCGATGTTGTTTGCCCTGCAGGTCCTGCAAATAAAAGGAAACCAACACGACTGTGTGTGGCGCCTTCACTTTTGGGTGCTTTTCATGTGGATATGTTAGCGGCCTGCCCAGGTCGCGAAGACGCCCCGCCGCTACCCATGCGGCTCCAGCGCCTTGACTGCATCGGCGCATCAGGAACGTCGTGTCCGCTTTGCTTGGACTTCAATAATGCAGAGCTACAGCATTGAATGTTCACAGCTACCCACTGAGGTATTTTTAAAAAACTGTAACAACGGAGAACATTATGGCACCCATTAGGGAATATCATTGATGTAAGAACTACTTTAACCATAACGCAATGCGTACACACGCCCACATGGGCGGAACTATAAAATCCACCGCTAATGCGATGGGAAGTATTGCTGCCCTTTCTCCATACAAGCCGGAACCATTGACAAAGGGCGAGATGACGCCCGAAACGCGTTTGGTACTTTTGGCTGATTTACAAGCTGGAATGAGCGATGTTGTTTGCCCTGCAGGTCCTGCAAATAAAAGGAAACCAACACGACTGTGTGTGGCGCCTTCACTGTTGGGTGCTTTTCATGAGGATATGTTAGCGGCCTGCCCAGGTCGCGAAGACGCCCCGCCGCTACCCATGCGGCTTAAGCGCCTTGACTGCATCGGCGCATCAGGAACGTCGTGTCCGCTTTGCTTGGATTTCAATAATGCAGAGCTACAGCATTGAATGTTCACAGCTACCCACTGAGGTATTTTTAAAAAACTGTAACAACGGAGAACATTATGGCACCCATTAGGGAATATCATTGATGTAAGAACTACTTTAACCATAACGCAATGCGTACACACGCCCACATGGGCGGAACTATAAAATCCACCGCTAATGCGATGGGAAGTATTGCTGCCCTTTCTCCATACAAGCCGGAACCATTGACAAAGGGCGAGATGACGCCCGAAACGCGTTTGGTACTTTTGGCTGATTTACAAGCTGGAATGAGCGATGTTGTTTGCCCTGCAGGTCCTGCAAATAAAAGGAAACCAACACGACTTTGTGTGGCGCCTTCACTGTTGGGTGCTTTTCATGTGGATATGTTAGCGGCCTGCCCAGGTCGCGAAGACGCCCCGCCGCTACCCATGCGGCTCCAGGGCCTTGACTGCATCGGCGCATCAGGAACGTCGTGTCCGCTTTGCTTGGACTTCAATAATGCAGAGCTTCAGCATTGAATGTTCACAGCTACCCACTGAGGTATTTTTAAAAAACTGTAACAACGGAGAACATTATGGCACCCATTAGGGAATATCATTGATGTAAGAACTACTTTAACCATAACGCAATGCGTACACACGCCCACATGGGCGGAACTATAAAATCCACCGCTAATGCGATGGGAAGTATTGCTGCCCTTTCTCCATACAAGCCGGAACCATTGACAAAGGGCGAGATGACGCCCGAAACGCGTTTGGTACTTTTGGCTGATTTACAAGCTGGAATGAGCGATGTTGTTTGCCCTGCAGGTCCTGCAAATAAAAGGAAACCAACACGACTGTGTGTGGCGCCTTCACTGTTGGGTGCTTTTCATGTGGATATGTTAGCGGCCTGCCCAGGTCGCGAAGACGCCCCGCCGCTACCCATGCGGCTCCAGCGCCTTGACTGCATCGGCGCATCAGGAACGTCGTGTCCGCTTTGCTTGGACTTCAATAATGCAGAGCTACAGCGTTGAATGTTCACAGCTACCCACTGAGGTATTTTTAAAAAACTGTAACAACGGAGAACATTATGGCACCCATTAGGGAATATCATTGATGTAAGAACTACTTTAACCATAACGCAATGCGTACACACGCCCACATGGGCGGAACTATAAAATCCACCGCTAATGCGATGGGAAGTATTGCTGCCCTTTCTCCATACAAGCCGGAACCATTGACAAAGGGCGAGATGACGCCCGAAACGCGTTTGGTACTTTTGGCTGATTTACAAGCTGGAATGAGCGATGTTGTTTGCCCTGCAGGTCCTGCAAATAAAAGGAAACCAACACGACTGTGTGTGGCGCCTTCACTGTTGGGTGCTTTTCATGAGGATATGTTAGCGGCCTGCCCAGGTCGCGAAGACGCCCCGCCGCTACCCATGCGGCTTAAGCGCCTTGACTGCATCGGCGCATCAGGAACGTCGTGTCCGCTTTGCTTGGATTTCAATAATGCAGAGCTACAGCATTGAATGTTCACAGCTACCCACTGAGGTATTTTTAAAAAACTGTAACAACGGAGAACATTATGGCACCCATTAGGGAATATCATTGATGTAAGAACTACTTTAACCATAACGCAATGCGTACACACGCCCACATGGGCGGAACTATAAAATCCACCGCTAATGCGATGGGAAGTATTGCTGCCCTTTCTCCATACAAGCCGGAACCATTGACAAAGGGCGAGATGACGCCCGAAACGCGTTTGGTACTTTTGGCTGATTTACAAGCTGGAATGAGCGATGTTGTTTGCCCTGCAGGTCCTGCAAATAAAAGGAAACCAACACGACTGTGTGTGGCGCCTTCACTTTTGGGTGCTTTTCATGTGGATATGTTAGCGGCCTGCCCAGGTCGCGAAGACGCCCCGCCGCTACCCATGCGGCTCCAGCGCCTTGACTGCAGCGGCGCATCAGGAACGTCGTGTCCGCTTTGCTTGGACTTCAATAATGCAGAGCTTCAGCATTGAATGTTCACAGCTACCCACTGAGGTATTTTTAAAAAACTGTAACAACGGAGAACATTATGGCACCCATTAGGGAATATCATTGATGTAAGAACTACTTTAACCATAACGCAATGCGTACACACGCCCACATGGGCGGAACTATAAAATCCACCGCTAATGCGATGGGAAGTATTGCTGCCCTTTCTCCATACAAGCCAGAACCATTGACAAAGGGCGAGATGACGCCCGAAACGCGTTTGGTACTTTTGGCTGATTTACAAGCTGGAATGAGCGATGTTGTTTGCCCTGCAGGTCCTGCAAATAAAAGGAAACCAACACGACTGTGTGTGGCGCCTTCACTGTTGGGTGCTTTTCATGTGGATATGTTAGCGGCCTGCCCAGGTCGCGAAGACGCCCCGCCGCTACCCATGCGGCTCCAGCGCCTTGACTGCATCGGCGCATCAGGAACGTCGTGTCCGCTTTGCTTGGACTTCAATAATGCAGAGCTACAGCATTGAATGTTCACAGCTACCCACTGAGGTATTTTTAAAAAACTGTAACAACGGAGAACATTATGGCACCCATTAGGGAATATCATTGATGTAAGAACTACTTTAACCATAACGCAATGCGTACACACGCCCACATGGGCGGAACTATAAAATCCACCGCTAATGCGATGGGAAGTATTGCTGCCCTTTCTCCATACAAGCCGGAACCATTGACAAAGGGCGAGATGACGCCCGAAACGCGTTTGGTACTTTTGGCTGATTTACAAGCTGGAATGAGCGATGTTGTTTGCCCTGCAGGTCCTGCAAATAAAAGGAAACCAACACGACTGTGTGTGGCGCCTTCACTGTTGGGTGCTTTTCATGAGGATATGTTAGCGGCCTGCCCAGGTCGCGAAGACGCCCCGCCGCTACCCATGCGGCTTAAGCGCCTTGACTGCATCGGCGCATCAGGAACGTCGTGTCCGCTTTGCTTGGATTTCAATAATGCAGAGCTACAGCATTGAATGTTCACAGCTACCCACTGAGGTATTTTTAAAAAACTGTAACAACGGAGAACATTATGGCACCCATTAGGGAATATCATTGATGTAAGAACTACTTTAACCATAACGCAATGCGTACACACGCCCACATGGGCGGAACTATAAAATCCACCGCTAATGCGATGGGAAGTATTGCTGCCCTTTCTCCATACAAGCCGGAACCATTGACAAAGGGCGAGATGACGCCCGAAACGCGTTTGGTACTTTTGGCTGATTTACAAGCTGGAATGAGCGATGTTGTTTGCCCTGCAGGTCCTGCAAATAAAAGGAAACCAACACGACTGTGTGTGGCGCCTTCACTGTTGTGTGCTTTTCATGTGGATATGTTAGCGGCCTGCCCAGGTCGCGAAGACGCCCCGCCGCTACCCATGCGGCTCCAGGGCCTTGACTGCATCGGCGCATCAGGAACGTCGTGTCCGCTTTGCTTGGACTTCAATAATGCAGAGCTTCAGCATTGAATGTTCACAGCTACCCACTGAGGTATTTTTAAAAAACTGTAACAACGGAGAACATTATGGCACCCATTAGGGAATATCATTGATGTAAGAACTACTTTAACCATAACGCAATGCGTACACACGCCCACATGGGCGGAACTATAAAATCCACCGCTAATGCGATGGGAAGTATTGCTGCCCTTTCTCCATACAAGCCGGAACCATTGACAAAGGGCGAGATGACGCCCGAAACGCGTTTGGTACTTTTGGCTGATTTACAAGCTGGAATGAGCGATGTTGTTTGCCCTGCAGGTCCTGCAAATAAAAGGAAACCAACACGACTGTGTGTGGCGCCTTCACTGTTGGGTGCTTTTCATGTGGATATGTTAGCGGCCTGCCCAGGTCGCGAAGACGCCCCGCCGCTACCCATGCGGCTCCAGCGCCTTGACTGCATCGGCGCATCAGGAACGTCGTGTCCGCTTTGCTTGGACTTCAATAATGCAGAGCTACAGCATTGAATGTTCACAGCTACCCACTGAGGTATTTTTAAAAAACTGTAACAACGGAGAACATTATGGCACCCATTAGGGAATATCATTGATGTAAGAACTACTTTAACCATAACGCAATGCGTACACACGCCCACATGGGCGGAACTATAAAATCCACCGCTAATGCGATGGGAAGTATTGCTGCCCTTTCTCCATACAAGCCGGAACCATTGACAAAGGGCGAGATGACGCCCGAAACGCGTTTGGTACTTTTGGCTGATTTACAAGCTGGAATGAGCGATGTTGTTTGCCCTGCAGGTCCTGCAAATAAAAGGAAACCAACACGACTGTGTGTGGCGCCTTCACTGTTGGGTGCTTTTCATGAGGATATGTTAGCGGCCTGCCCAGGTCGCGAAGACGCCCCGCCGCTACCCATGCGGCTCAAGCGCCTTGACTGCATCGGCGCATCAGGAACGTCGTGTCCGCTTTGCTTGGATTTCAATAATGCAGAGCTACAGCATTGAATGTTCACAGCTACCCACTGAGGTATTTTTAAAAAACTGTAACAACGGAGAACATTATGGCACCCATTAGGGAATATCATTGATGTAAGAACTACTTTAACCATAACGCAATGCGTACACACGCCCACATGGGCGGAACTATAAAATCCACCGCTAATGCGATGGGAAGTATTGCTGCCCTTTCTCCATACAAGCCGGAACCATTGACAAAGGGCGAGATGACGCCCGAAACGCGTTTGGTACTTTTGGCTGATTTACAAGCTGGAATGAGCGATGTTGTTTGCCCTGCAGGTCCTGCAAATAAAAGGAAACCAACACGACTGTGTGTGGCGCCTTCACTGTTGGGTGCTTTTCATGTGGATATGTTAGCGGCCTGCCCAGGTCGCGAAGACGCCCCGCCGCTACCCATGCGGCTCCAGCGCCTTGACTGCATCGGCGCATCAGGAACGTCGTGTCCGCTTTGCTTGGACTTCAATAATGCAGAGCTACAGCATTGAATGTTCACAGCTACCCACTGAGGTATTTTTAAAAAACTGTAACAACGGAGAACATTATGGCACCCATTAGGGAATATCATTGATGTAAGAACTACTTTAACCATAACGCAATGCGTACACACGCCCACATGGGCGGAACTATAAAATCCACCGCTAATGCGATGGGAAGTATTGCTGCCCTTTCTCCATACAAGCCGGAACCATTGACAAAGGGCGAGATGACGCCCGAAACGCGTTTGGTACTTTTGGCTGATTTACAAGCTGGAATGAGCGATGTTGTTTGCCCTGCAGGTCCTGCAAATAAAAGGAAACCAACACGACTGTGTGTGGCGCCTTCACTGTTGGGTGCTTTTCATGTGGATATGTTAGCGGCCTGCCCAGGTCGCGAAGACGCCCCGCCGCTACCCATGCGGCTCCAGCGCCTTGACTGCATCGGCGCATCAGGAACGTCGTGTCCGCTTTGCTTGGACTTCAATAATGCAGAGCTACAGCATTGAATGTTCACAGCTACCCACTGAGGTATTTTTAAAAAACTGTAACAACGGAGAACATTATGGCACCCATTAGGGAATATCATTGATGTAAGAACTACTTTAACCATAACGCAATGCGTACACACGCCCACATGGGCGGAACTATAAAATCCACCGCTAATGCGATGGGAAGTATTGCTGCCCTTTCTCCATACAAGCCGGAACCATTGACAAAGGGCGAGATGACGCCCGAAACGCGTTTGGTACTTTTGGCTGATTTACAAGCTGGAATGAGCGATGTTGTTTGCCCTGCAGGTCCTGCAAATAAAAGGAAACCAACACGACTGTGTGTGGCGCCTTCACTGTTGGGTGCTTTTCATGTGGATATGTTAGCGGCCTGCCCAGGTCGCGAAGACGCCCCGCCGCTACCCATGCGGCTCCAGCGCCTTGACTGCATCGGCGCATCAGGAACGTCGTGTCCGCTTTGCTTGGACTTCAATAATGCAGAGCTTCAGCATTGAATGTTCACAGCTACCCACTGAGGTATTTTTAAAAAACTGTAACAACGGAGAACATTATGGCACCCATTAGGGAATATCATTGATGTAAGAACTACTTTAACCATAACGCAATGCGTACACACGCCCACATGGGCGGAACTATAAAATCCACCGCTAATGCGATGGGAAGTATTGCTGCCCTTTCTCCATACAAGCCGGAACCATTGACAAAGGGCGAGATGACGCCCGAAACGCGTTTGGTACTTTTGGCTGATTTACAAGCTGGAATGAGCGATGTTGTTTGCCCTGCAGGTCCTGCAAATAAAAGGAAACCAACACGACTGTGTGTGGCGCCTTCACTGTTGGGTGCTTTTCATGTGGATATGTTAGCGGCCTGCCCAGGTCGCGAAGACGCCCCGCCGCTACCCATGCGGCTCCAGCGCCTTGACTGCATCGGCGCATCAGGAACGTCGTGTCCGCTTTGCTTGGACTTCAATAATGCAGAGCTACAGCATTGAATGTTCACAGCTACCCACTGAGGTATTTTTAAAAAACTGTAACAACGGAGAACATTATGGCACCCATTAGGGAATATCATTGATGTAAGAACTACTTTAACCATAACGCAATGCGTACACACGCCCACATGGGCGGAACTATAAAATCCACCGCTAATGCGATGGGAAGTATTGCTGCCCTTTCTCCATACAAGCCGGAACCATTGACAAAGGGCGAGATGACGCCCGAAACGCGTTTGGTACTTTTGGCTGATTTACAAGCTGGAATGAGCGATGTTGTTTGCCCTGCAGGTCCTGCAAATAAAAGGAAACCAACACGACTGTGTGTGGCGCCTTCACTGTTGGGTGCTTTTCATGAGGATATGTTAGCGGCCTGCCCAGGTCGCGAAGACGCCCCGCCGCTACCCATGCGGCTCCAGCGCCTTGACTGCATCGGCGCATCAGGAACGTCGTGTCCGCTTTGCTTGGACTTCAATAATGCAGAGCTACAGCATTGAATGTTCACAGCTACCCACTGAGGTATTTTTAAAAAACTGTAACAACGGAGAACATTATGGCACCCATTAGGGAATATCATTGATGTAAGAACTACTTTAACCATAACGCAATGCGTACACACGCCCACATGGGCGGAACTATAAAATCCACCGCTAATGCGATGGGAAGTATTGCTGCCCTTTCTCCATACAAGCCGGAACCATTGACAAAGGGCGAGATGACGCCCGAAACGCGTTTGGTACTTTTGGCTGATTTACAAGCTGGAATGAGCGATGTTGTTTGCCCTGCAGGTCCTGCAAATAAAAGGAAACCAACACGACTGTGTGTGGCGCCTTCACTGTTGGGTGCTTTTCATGTGGATATGTTAGCGGCCTGCCCAGGTCGCGAAGACGCCCCGCCGCTACCCATGCGGCTCCAGCGCCTTGACTGCATCGGCGCATCAGGAACGTCGTGTCCGCTTTGCTTGGACTTCAATAATGCAGAGCTTCAGCATTGAATGTTCACAGCTACCCACTGAGGTATTTTTAAAAAACTGTAACAACGGAGAACATTATGGCACCCATTAGGGAATATCATTGATGTAAGAACTACTTTAACCATAACGCAATGCGTACACACGCCCACATGGGCGGAACTATAAAATCCACCGCTAATGCGATGGGAAGTATTGCTGCCCTTTCTCCATACAAGCCGGAACCATTGACAAAGGGCGAGATGACGCCCGAAACGCGTTTGGTACTTTTGGCTGATTTACAAGCTGGAATGAGCGATGTTGTTTGCCCTGCAGGTCCTGCAAATAAAAGGAAACCAACACGACTGTGTGTGGCGCCTTCACTGTTGGGTGCTTTTCATGAGGATATGTTAGCGGCCTGCCCAGGTCGCGAAGACGCCCCGCCGCTACCCATGCGGCTCCAGCGCCTTGACTGCATCGGCGCATCAGGAACGTCGTGTCCGCTTTGCTTGGATTTCAATAATGCAGAGCTACAGCATTGAATGTTCACAGCTACCCACTGAGGTATTTTTAAAAAACTGTAACAACGGAGAACATTATGGCACCCATTAGGGAATATCATTGATGTAAGAACTACTTTAACCATAACGCAATGCGTACACACGCCCACATGGGCGGAACTATAAAATCCACCGCTAATGCGATGGGAAGTATTGCTGCCCTTTCTCCATACAAGCCGGAACCATTGACAAAGGGCGAGATGACGCCCGAAACGCGTTTGGTACTTTTGGCTGATTTACAAGCTGGAATGAGCGATGTTGTTTGCCCTGCAGGTCCTGCAAATAAAAGGAAACCAACACGACTGTGTGTGGCGCCTTCACTGTTGGGTGCTTTTCATGTGGATATGTTAGCGGCCTGCCCAGGTCGCGAAGACGCCCCGCCGCTACCCATGCGGCTCCAGCGCCTTGACTGCATCGGCGCATCAGGAACGTCGTGTCCGCTTTGCTTGGACTTCAATAATGCAGAGCTACAGCATTGAATGTTCACAGCTACCCACTGAGGTATTTTTAAAAAACTGTAACAACGGAGAACATTATGGCACCCATTAGGGAATATCATTGATGTAAGAACTACTTTAACCATAACGCAATGCGTACACACGCCCACATGGGCGGAACTATAAAATCCACCGCTAATGCGATGGGAAGTATTGCTGCCCTTTCTCCATACAAGCCGGAACCATTGACAAAGGGCGAGATGACGCCCGAAACGCGTTTGGTACTTTTGGCTGATTTACAAGCTGGAATGAGCGATGTTGTTTGCCCTGCAGGTCCTGCAAATAAAAGGAAACCAACACGACTGTGTGTGGCGCCTTCACTGTTGGGTGCTTTTCATGTGGATATGTTAGCGGCCTGCCCAGGTCGCGAAGACGCCCCGCCGCTACCCATGCGGCTCCAGCGCCTTGACTGCATCGGCGCATCAGGAACGTCGTGTCCGCTTTGCTTGGACTTCAATAATGCAGAGCTACAGCATTGAATGTTCACAGCTACCCACTGAGGTATTTTTAAAAAACTGTAACAACGGAGAACATTATGGCACCCATTAGGGAATATCATTGATGTAAGAACTACTTTAACCATAACGCAATGCGTACACACGCCCACATGGGCGGAACTATAAAATCCACCGCTAATGCGATGGGAAGTATTGCTGCCCTTTCTCCATACAAGCCGGAACCATTGACAAAGGGCGAGATGACGCCCGAAACGCGTTTGGTACTTTTGGCTGATTTACAAGCTGGAATGAGCGATGTTGTTTGCCCTGCAGGTCCTGCAAATAAAAGGAAACCAACACGACTGTGTGTGGCGCCTTCACTGTTGGGTGCTTTTCATGTGGATATGTTAGCGGCCTGCCCAGGTCGCGAAGACGCCCCGCCGCTACCCATGCGGCTCCAGCGCCTTGACTGCATCGGCGCATCAGGAACGTCGTGTCCGCTTTGCTTGGACTTCAATAATGCAGAGCTACAGCATTGAATGTTCACAGCTACCCACTGAGGTATTTTTAAAAAACTGTAACAACGGAGAACATTATGGCACCCATTAGGGAATATCATTGATGTAAGAACTACTTTAACCATAACGCAATGCGTACACACGCCCACATGGGCGGAACTATAAAATCCACCGCTAATGCGATGGGAAGTATTGCTGCCCTTTCTCCATACAAGCCGGAACCATTGACAAAGGGCGAGATGACGCCCGAAACGCGTTTGGTACTTTTGGCTGATTTACAAGCTGGAATGAGCGATGTTGTTTGCCCTGCAGGTCCTGCAAATAAAAGGAAACCAACACGACTGTGTGTGGCGCCTTCACTGTTGGGTGCTTTTCATGTGGATATGTTAGCGGCCTGCCCAGGTCGCGAAGACGCCCCGCCGCTACCCATGCGGCTCCAGCGCCTTGACTGCATCGGCGCATCAGGAACGTCGTGTCCGCTTTGCTTGGACTTCAATAATGCAGAGCTACAGCATTGAATGTTCACAGCTACCCACTGAGGTATTTTTAAAAAACTGTAACAACGGAGAACATTATGGCACCCATTAGGGAATATCATTGATGTAAGAACTACTTTAACCATAACGCAATGCGTACACACGCCCACATGGGCGGAACTATAAAATCCACCGCTAATGCGATGGGAAGTATTGCTGCCCTTTCTCCATACAAGCCGGAACCATTGACAAAGGGCGAGATGACGCCCGAAACGCGTTTGGTACTTTTGGCTGATTTACAAGCTGGAATGAGCGATGTTGTTTGCCCTGCAGGTCCTGCAAATAAAAGGAAACCAACACGACTGTGTGTGGCGCCTTCACTGTTGGGTGCTTTTCATGTGGATATGTTAGCGGCCTGCCCAGGTCGCGAAGACGCCCCGCCGCTACCCATGCGGCTCCAGCGCCTTGACTGCATCGGCGCATCAGGAACGTCGTGTCCGCTTTGCTTGGACTTCAATAATGCAGAGCTTCAGCATTGAATGTTCACAGCTACCCACTGAGGTATTTTTAAAAAACTGTAACAACGGAGAACATTATGGCACCCATTAGGGAATATCATTGATGTAAGAACTACTTTAACCATAACGCAATGCGTACACACGCCCACATGGGCGGAACTATAAAATCCACCGCTAATGCGATGGGAAGTATTGCTGCCCTTTCTCCATACAAGCCGGAACCATTGACAAAGGGCGAGATGACGCCCGAAACGCGTTTGGTACTTTTGGCTGATTTACAAGCTGGAATGAGCGATGTTGTTTGCCCTGCAGGTCCTGCAAATAAAAGGAAACCAACACGACTGTGTGTGGCGCCTTCACTGTTGGGTGCTTTTCATGTGGATATGTTAGCGGCCTGCCCAGGTCGCGAAGACGCCCCGCCGCTACCCATGCGGCTCCAGCGCCTTGACTGCATCGGCGCATCAGGAACGTCGTGTCCGCTTTGCTTGGACTTCAATAATGCAGAGCTACAGCATTGAATGTTCACAGCTACCCACTGAGGTATTTTTAAAAAACTGTAACAACGGAGAACATTATGGCACCCATTAGGGAATATCATTGATGTAAGAACTACTTTAACCATAACGCAATGCGTACACACGCCCACATGGGCGGAACTATAAAATCCACCGCTAATGCGATGGGAAGTATTGCTGCCCTTTCTCCATACAAGCCGGAACCATTGACAAAGGGCGAGATGACGCCCGAAACGCGTTTGGTACTTTTGGCTGATTTACAAGCTGGAATGAGCGATGTTGTTTGCCCTGCAGGTCCTGCAAATAAAAGGAAACCAACACGACTGTGTGTGGCGCCTTCACTGTTGGGTGCTTTTCATGTGGATATGTTAGCGGCCTGCCCAGGTCGCGAAGACGCCCCGCCGCTACCCATGCGGCTCCAGCGCCTTGACTGCATCGGCGCATCAGGAACGTCGTGTCCGCTTTGCTTGGACTTCAATAATGCAGAGCTACAGCATTGAATGTTCACAGCTACCCACTGAGGTATTTTTAAAAAACTGTAACAACGGAGAACATTATGGCACCCATTAGGGAATATCATTGATGTAAGAACTACTTTAACCATAACGCAATGCGTACACACGCCCACATGGGCGGAACTATAAAATCCACCGCTAATGCGATGGGAAGTATTGCTGCCCTTTCTCCATACAAGCCGGAACCATTGACAAAGGGCGAGATGACGCCCGAAACGCGTTTGGTACTTTTGGCTGATTTACAAGCTGGAATGAGCGATGTTGTTTGCCCTGCAGGTCCTGCAAATAAAAGGAAACCAACACGACTGTGTGTGGCGCCTTCACTGTTGGGTGCTTTTCATGTGGATATGTTAGCGGCCTGCCCAGGTCGCGAAGACGCCCCGCCGCTACCCATGCGGCTCAAGCGCCTTGACTGCATCGGCGCATCAGGAACGTCGTGTCCGCTTTGCTTGGACTTCAATAATGCAGAGCTTCAGCATTGAATGTTCACAGCTACCCACTGAGGTATTTTTAAAAAACTGTAACAACGGAGAACATTATGGCACCCATTAGGGAATATCATTGATGTAAGAACTACTTTAACCATAACGCAATGCGTACACACGCCCACATGGGCGGAACTATAAAATCCACCGCTAATGCGATGGGAAGTATTGCTGCCCTTTCTCCATACAAGCCGGAACCATTGACAAAGGGCGAGATGACGCCCGAAACGCGTTTGGTACTTTTGGCTGATTTACAAGCTGGAATGAGCGATGTTGTTTGCCCTGCAGGTCCTGCAAATAAAAGGAAACCAACACGACTGTGTGTGGCGCCTTCACTGTTGGGTGCTTTTCATGTGGATATGTTAGCGGCCTGCCCAGGTCGCGAAGACGCCCCGCCGCTACCCATGCGGCTCCAGCGCCTTGACTGCATCGGCGCATCAGGAACGTCGTGTCCGCTTTGCTTGGACTTCAATAATGCAGAGCTTCAGCATTGAATGTTCACAGCTACCCACTGAGGTATTTTTAAAAAACTGTAACAACGGAGAACATTATGGCACCCATTAGGGAATATCATTGATGTAAGAACTACTTTAACCATAACGCAATGCGTACACACGCCCACATGGGCGGAACTATAAAATCCACCGCTAATGCGATGGGAAGTATTGCTGCCCTTTCTCCATACAAGCCGGAACCATTGACAAAGGGCGAGATGACGCCCGAAACGCGTTTGGTACTTTTGGCTGATTTACAAGCTGGAATGAGCGATGTTGTTTGCCCTGCAGGTCCTGCAAATAAAAGGAAACCAACACGACTGTGTGTGGCGCCTTCACTGTTGGGTGCTTTTCATGTGGATATGTTAGCGGCCTGCCCAGGTCGCGAAGACGCCCCGCCGCTACCCATGCGGCTCCAGCGCCTTGACTGCATCGGCGCATCAGGAACGTCGTGTCCGCTTTGCTTGGACTTCAATAATGCAGAGCTACAGCATTGAATGTTCACAGCTACCCACTGAGGTATTTTTAAAAAACTGTAACAACGGAGAACATTATGGCACCCATTAGGGAATATCATTGATGTAAGAACTACTTTAACCATAACGCAATGCGTACACACGCCCACATGGGCGGAACTATAAAATCCACCGCTAATGCGATGGGAAGTATTGCTGCCCTTTCTCCATACAAGCCGGAACCATTGACAAAGGGCGAGATGACGCCCGAAACGCGTTTGGTACTTTTGGCTGATTTACAAGCTGGAATGAGCGATGTTGTTTGCCCTGCAGGTCCTGCAAATAAAAGGAAACCAACACGACTGTGTGTGGCGCCTTCACTGTTGGGTGCTTTTCATGTGGATATGTTAGCGGCCTGCCCAGGTCGCGAAGACGCCCCGCCGCTACCCATGCGGCTCCAGCGCCTTGACTGCATCGGCGCATCAGGAACGTCGTGTCCGCTTTGCTTGGACTTCAATAATGCAGAGCTTCAGCATTGAATGTTCACAGCTACCCACTGAGGTATTTTTAAAAAACTGTAACAACGGAGAACATTATGGCACCCATTAGGGAATATCATTGATGTAAGAACTACTTTAACCATAACGCAATGCGTACACACGCCCACATGGGCGGAACTATAAAATCCACCGCTAATGCGATGGGAAGTATTGCTGCCCTTTCTCCATACAAGCCGGAACCATTGACAAAGGGCGAGATGACGCCCGAAACGCGTTTGGTACTTTTGGCTGATTTACAAGCTGGAATGAGCGATGTTGTTTGCCCTGCAGGTCCTGCAAATAAAAGGAAACCAACACGACTGTGTGTGGCGCCTTCACTGTTGGGTGCTTTTCATGTGGATATGTTAGCGGCCTGCCCAGGTCGCGAAGACGCCCCGCCGCTACCCATGCGGCTCCAGCGCCTTGACTGCATCGGCGCATCAGGAACGTCGTGTCCGCTTTGCTTGGACTTCAATAATGCAGAGCTACAGCGTTGAATGTTCACAGCTACCCACTGAGGTATTTTTAAAAAACTGTAACAACGGAGAACATTATGGCACCCATTAGGGAATATCATTGATGTAAGAACTACTTTAACCATAACGCAATGCGTACACACGCCCACATGGGCGGAACTATAAAATCCACCGCTAATGCGATGGGAAGTATTGCTGCCCTTTCTCCATACAAGCCGGAACCATTGACAAAGGGCGAGATGACGCCCGAAACGCGTTTGGTACTTTTGGCTGATTTACAAGCTGGAATGAGCGATGTTGTTTGCCCTGCAGGTCCTGCAAATAAAAGGAAACCAACACGACTGTGTGTGGCGCCTTCACTGTTGGGTGCTTTTCATGAGGATATGTTAGCGGCCTGCCCAGGTCGCGAAGACGCCCCGCCGCTACCCATGCGGCTTAAGCGCCTTGACTGCATCGGCGCATCAGGAACGTCGTGTCCGCTTTGCTTGGATTTCAATAATGCAGAGCTACAGCATTGAATGTTCACAGCTACCCACTGAGGTATTTTTAAAAAACTGTAACAACGGAGAACATTATGGCACCCATTAGGGAATATCATTGATGTAAGAACTACTTTAACCATAACGCAATGCGTACACACGCCCACATGGGCGGAACTATAAAATCCACCGCTAATGCGATGGGAAGTATTGCTGCCCTTTCTCCATACAAGCCGGAACCATTGACAAAGGGCGAGATGACGCCCGAAACGCGTTTGGTACTTTTGGCTGATTTACAAGCTGGAATGAGCGATGTTGTTTGCCCTGCAGGTCCTGCAAATAAAAGGAAACCAACACGACTTTGTGTGGCGCCTTCACTGTTGGGTGCTTTTCATGTGGATATGTTAGCGGCCTGCCCAGGTCGCGAAGACGCCCCGCCGCTACCCATGCGGCTCCAGGGCCTTGACTGCATCGGCGCATCAGGAACGTCGTGTCCGCTTTGCTTGGACTTCAATAATGCAGAGCTTCAGCATTGAATGTTCACAGCTACCCACTGAGGTATTTTTAAAAAACTGTAACAAAGGAGAACATTATGGCACCCATTAGGGAATATCATTGATGTAAGAACTACTTTAACCATAACGCAATGCGTACACACGCCCACATGGGCGGAACTATAAAATCCACCGCTAATGCGATGGGAAGTATTGCTGCCCTTTCTCCATACAAGCCGGAACCATTGACAAAGGGCGAGATGACGCCCGAAACGCGTTTGGTACTTTTGGCTGATTTACAAGCTGGAATGAGCGATGTTGTTTGCCCTGCAGGTCCTGCAAATAAAAGGAAACCAACACGACTGTGTGTGGCGCCTTCACTGTTGGGTGCTTTTCATGTGGATATGTTAGCGGCCTGCCCAGGTCGCGAAGACGCCCCGCCGCTACCCATGCGGCTCCAGCGCCTTGACTGCATCGGCGCATCAGGAACGTCGTGTCCGCTTTGCTTGGACTTCAATAATGCAGAGCTACAGCATTGAATGTTCACAGCTACCCACTGAGGTATTTTTAAAAAACTGTAACAACGGAGAACATTATGGCACCCATTAGGGAATATCATTGATGTAAGAACTACTTTAACCATAACGCAATGCGTACACACGCCCACATGGGCGGAACTATAAAATCCACCGCTAATGCGATGGGAAGTATTGCTGCCCTTTCTCCATACAAGCCGGAACCATTGACAAAGGGCGAGATGACGCCCGAAACGCGTTTGGTACTTTTGGCTGATTTACAAGCTGGAATGAGCGATGTTGTTTGCCCTGCAGGTCCTGCAAATAAAAGGAAACCAACACGACTGTGTGTGGCGCCTTCACTGTTGGGTGCTTTTCATGTGGATATGTTAGCGGCCTGCCCAGGTCGCGAAGACGCCCCGCCGCTACCCATGCGGCTCCAGCGCCTTGACTGCATCGGCGCATCAGGAACGTCGTGTCCGCTTTGCTTGGACTTCAATAATGCAGAGCTTCAGCATTGAATGTTCACAGCTACCCACTGAGGTATTTTTAAAAAACTGTAACAACGGAGAACATTATGGCACCCATTAGGGAATATCATTGATGTAAGAACTACTTTAACCATAACGCAATGCGTACACACGCCCACATGGGCGGAACTATAAAATCCACCGCTAATGCGATGGGAAGTATTGCTGCCCTTTCTCCATACAAGCCGGAACCATTGACAAAGGGCGAGATGACGCCCGAAACGCGTTTGGTACTTTTGGCTGATTTACAAGCTGGAATGAGCGATGTTGTTTGCCCTGCAGGTCCTGCAAATAAAAGGAAACCAACACGACTGTGTGTGGCGCCTTCACTGTTGGGTGCTTTTCATGTGGATATGTTAGCGGCCTGCCCAGGTCGCGAAGACGCCCCGCCGCTACCCATGCGGCTCCAGCGCCTTGACTGCATCGGCGCATCAGGAACGTCGTGTCCGCTTTGCTTGGACTTCAATAATGCAGAGCTACAGCATTGAATGTTCACAGCTACCCACTGAGGTATTTTTAAAAAACTGTAACAACGGAGAACATTATGGCACCCATTAGGGAATATCATTGATGTAAGAACTACTTTAACCATAACGCAATGCGTACACACGCCCACATGGGCGGAACTATAAAATCCACCGCTAATGCGATGGGAAGTATTGCTGCCCTTTCTCCATACAAGCCGGAACCATTGACAAAGGGCGAGATGACGCCCGAAACGCGTTTGGTACTTTTGGCTGATTTACAAGCTGGAATGAGCGATGTTGTTTGCCCTGCAGGTCCTGCAAATAAAAGGAAACCAACACGACTGTGTGTGGCGCCTTCACTGTTGGGTGCTTTTCATGTGGATATGTTAGCGGCCTGCCCAGGTCGCGAAGACGCCCCGCCGCTACCCATGCGGCTCCAGCGCCTTGACTGCATCGGCGCATCAGGAACGTCGTGTCCGCTTTGCTTGGACTTCAATAATGCAGAGCTTCAGCATTGAATGTTCACAGCTACCCACTGAGGTATTTTTAAAAAACTGTAACAACGGAGAACATTATGGCACCCATTAGGGAATATCATTGATGTAAGAACTACTTTAACCATAACGCAATGCGTACACACGCCCACATGGGCGGAACTATAAAATCCACCGCTAATGCGATGGGAAGTATTGCTGCCCTTTCTCCATACAAGCCGGAACCATTGACAAAGGGCGAGATGACGCCCGAAACGCGTTTGGTACTTTTGGCTGATTTACAAGCTGGAATGAGCGATGTTGTTTGCCCTGCAGGTCCTGCAAATAAAAGGAAACCAACACGACTGTGTGTGGCGCCTTCACTGTTGGGTGCTTTTCATGTGGATATGTTAGCGGCCTGCCCAGGTCGCGAAGACGCCCCGCCGCTACCCATGCGGCTCCAGCGCCTTGACTGCATCGGCGCATCAGGAACGTCGTGTCCGCTTTGCTTGGACTTCAATAATGCAGAGCTACAGCATTGAATGTTCACAGCTACCCACTGAGGTATTTTTAAAAAACTGTAACAACGGAGAACATTATGGCACCCATTAGGGAATATCATTGATGTAAGAACTACTTTAACCATAACGCAATGCGTACACACGCCCACATGGGCGGAACTATAAAATCCACCGCTAATGCGATGGGAAGTATTGCTGCCCTTTCTCCATACAAGCCGGAACCATTGACAAAGGGCGAGATGACGCCCGAAACGCGTTTGGTACTTTTGGCTGATTTACAAGCTGGAATGAGCGATGTTGTTTGCCCTGCAGGTCCTGCAAATAAAAGGAAACCAACACGACTGTGTGTGGCGCCTTCACTGTTGGGTGCTTTTCATGTGGATATGTTAGCGGCCTGCCCAGGTCGCGAAGACGCCCCGCCGCTACCCATGCGGCTCCAGCGCCTTGACTGCATCGGCGCATCAGGAACGTCGTGTCCGCTTTGCTTGGACTTCAATAATGCAGAGCTACAGCATTGAATGTTCACAGCTACCCACTGAGGTATTTTTAAAAAACTGTAACAACGGAGAACATTATGGCACCCATTAGGGAATATCATTGATGTAAGAACTACTTTAACCATAACGCAATGCGTACACACGCCCACATGGGCGGAACTATAAAATCCACCGCTAATGCGATGGGAAGTATTGCTGCCCTTTCTCCATACAAGCCGGAACCATTGACAAAGGGCGAGATGACGCCCGAAACGCGTTTGGTACTTTTGGCTGATTTACAAGCTGGAATGAGCGATGTTGTTTGCCCTGCAGGTCCTGCAAATAAAAGGAAACCAACACGACTGTGTGTGGCGCCTTCACTGTTGGGTGCTTTTCATGAGGATATGTTAGCGGCCTGCCCAGGTCGCGAAGACGCCCCGCCGCTACCCATGCGGCTTAAGCGCCTTGACTGCATCGGCGCATCAGGAACGTCGTGTCCGCTTTGCTTGGATTTCAATAATGCAGAGCTACAGCATTGAATGTTCACAGCTACCCACTGAGGTATTTTTAAAAAACTGTAACAACGGAGAACATTATGGCACCCATTAGGGAATATCATTGATGTAAGAACTACTTTAACCATAACGCAATGCGTACACACGCCCACATGGGCGGAACTATAAAATCCACCGCTAATGCGATGGGAAGTATTGCTGCCCTTTCTCCATACAAGCCGGAACCATTGACAAAGGGCGAGATGACGCCCGAAACGCGTTTGGTACTTTTGGCTGATTTACAAGCTGGAATGAGCGATGTTGTTTGCCCTGCAGGTCCTGCAAATAAAAGGAAACCAACACGACTGTGTGTGGCGCCTTCACTGTTGGGTGCTTTTCATGTGGATATGTTAGCGGCCTGCCCAGGTCGCGAAGACGCCCCGCCGCTACCCATGCGGCTCCAGCGCCTTGACTGCATCGGCGCATCAGGAACGTCGTGTCCGCTTTGCTTGGACTTCAATAATGCAGAGCTTCAGCATTGAATGTTCACAGCTACCCACTGAGGTATTTTTAAAAAACTGTAACAACGGAGAACATTATGGCACCCATTAGGGAATATCATTGATGTAAGAACTACTTTAACCATAACGCAATGCGTACACACGCCCACATGGGCGGAACTATAAAATCCACCGCTAATGCGATGGGAAGTATTGCTGCCCTTTCTCCATACAAGCCGGAACCATTGACAAAGGGCGAGATGACGCCCGAAACGCGTTTGGTACTTTTGGCTGATTTACAAGCTGGAATGAGCGATGTTGTTTGCCCTGCAGGTCCTGCAAATAAAAGGAAACCAACACGACTGTGTGTGGCGCCTTCACTGTTGGGTGCTTTTCATGTGGATATGTTAGCGGCCTGCCCAGGTCGCGAAGACGCCCCGCCGCTACCCATGCGGCTCCAGCGCCTTGACTGCATCGGCGCATCAGGAACGTCGTGTCCGCTTTGCTTGGACTTCAATAATGCAGAGCTACAGCATTGAATGTTCACAGCTACCCACTGAGGTATTTTTAAAAAACTGTAACAACGGAGAACATTATGGCACCCATTAGGGAATATCATTGATGTAAGAACTACTTTAACCATAACGCAATGCGTACACACGCCCACATGGGCGGAACTATAAAATCCACCGCTAATGCGATGGGAAGTATTGCTGCCCTTTCTCCATACAAGCCGGAACCATTGACAAAGGGCGAGATGACGCCCGAAACGCGTTTGGTACTTTTGGCTGATTTACAAGCTGGAATGAGCGATGTTGTTTGCCCTGCAGGTCCTGCAAATAAAAGGAAACCAACACGACTGTGTGTGGCGCCTTCACTGTTGGGTGCTTTTCATGTGGATATGTTAGCGGCCTGCCCAGGTCGCGAAGACGCCCCGCCGCTACCCATGCGGCTCCAGCGCCTTGACTGCATCGGCGCATCAGGAACGTCGTGTCCGCTTTGCTTGGACTTCAATAATGCAGAGCTTCAGCATTGAATGTTCACAGCTACCCACTGAGGTATTTTTAAAAAACTGTAACAACGGAGAACATTATGGCACCCATTAGGGAATATCATTGATGTAAGAACTACTTTAACCATAACGCAATGCGTACACACGCCCACATGGGCGGAACTATAAAATCCACCGCTAATGCGATGGGAAGTATTGCTGCCCTTTCTCCATACAAGCCGGAACCATTGACAAAGGGCGAGATGACGCCCGAAACGCGTTTGGTACTTTTGGCTGATTTACAAGCTGGAATGAGCGATGTTGTTTGCCCTGCAGGTCCTGCAAATAAAAGGAAACCAACACGACTGTGTGTGGCGCCTTCACTGTTGGGTGCTTTTCATGTGGATATGTTAGCGGCCTGCCCAGGTCGCGAAGACGCCCCGCCGCTACCCATGCGGCTCCAGCGCCTTGACTGCATCGGCGCATCAGGAACGTCGTGTCCGCTTTGCTTGGACTTCAATAATGCAGAGCTTCAGCATTGAATGTTCACAGCTACCCACTGAGGTATTTTTAAAAAACTGTAACAACGGAGAACATTATGGCACCCATTAGGGAATATCATTGATGTAAGAACTACTTTAACCATAACGCAATGCGTACACACGCCCACATGGGCGGAACTATAAAATCCACCGCTAATGCGATGGGAAGTATTGCTGCCCTTTCTCCATACAAGCCGGAACCATTGACAAAGGGCGAGATGACGCCCGAAACGCGTTTGGTACTTTTGGCTGATTTACAAGCTGGAATGAGCGATGTTGTTTGCCCTGCAGGTCCTGCAAATAAAAGGAAACCAACACGACTGTGTGTGGCGCCTTCACTGTTGGGTGCTTTTCATGTGGATATGTTAGCGGCCTGCCCAGGTCGCGAAGACGCCCCGCCGCTACCCATGCGGCTCCAGCGCCTTGACTGCATCGGCGCATCAGGAACGTCGTGTCCGCTTTGCTTGGACTTCAATAATGCAGAGCTACAGCATTGAATGTTCACAGCTACCCACTGAGGTATTTTTAAAAAACTGTAACAACGGAGAACATTATGGCACCCATTAGGGAATATCATTGATGTAAGAACTACTTTAACCATAACGCAATGCGTACACACGCCCACATGGGCGGAACTATAAAATCCACCGCTAATGCGATGGGAAGTATTGCTGCCCTTTCTCCATACAAGCCGGAACCATTGACAAAGGGCGAGATGACGCCCGAAACGCGTTTGGTACTTTTGGCTGATTTACAAGCTGGAATGAGCGATGTTGTTTGCCCTGCAGGTCCTGCAAATAAAAGGAAACCAACACGACTGTGTGTGGCGCCTTCACTGTTGGGTGCTTTTCATGTGGATATGTTAGCGGCCTGCCCAGGTCGCGAAGACGCCCCGCCGCTACCCATGCGGCTCCAGCGCCTTGACTGCATCGGCGCATCAGGAACGTCGTGTCCGCTTTGCTTGGACTTCAATAATGCAGAGCTACAGCATTGAATGTTCACAGCTACCCACTGAGGTATTTTTAAAAAACTGTAACAACGGAGAACATTATGGCACCCATTAGGGAATATCATTGATGTAAGAACTACTTTAACCATAACGCAATGCGTACACACGCCCACATGGGCGGAACTATAAAATCCACCGCTAATGCGATGGGAAGTATTGCTGCCCTTTCTCCATACAAGCCGGAACCATTGACAAAGGGCGAGATGACGCCCGAAACGCGTTTGGTACTTTTGGCTGATTTACAAGCTGGAATGAGCGATGTTGTTTGCCCTGCAGGTCCTGCAAATAAAAGGAAACCAACACGACTGTGTGTGGCGCCTTCACTGTTGGGTGCTTTTCATGTGGATATGTTAGCGGCCTGCCCAGGTCGCGAAGACGCCCCGCCGCTACCCATGCGGCTCCAGCGCCTTGACTGCATCGGCGCATCAGGAACGTCGTGTCCGCTTTGCTTGGACTTCAATAATGCAGAGCTACAGCGTTGAATGTTCACAGCTACCCACTGAGGTATTTTTAAAAAACTGTAACAACGGAGAACATTATGGCACCCATTAGGGAATATCATTGATGTAAGAACTACTTTAACCATAACGCAATGCGTACACACGCCCACATGGGCGGAACTATAAAATCCACCGCTAATGCGATGGGAAGTATTACTGCCCTTTCTCCATACAAGCCGGAACCATTGACAAAGGGCGAGATGACGCCCGAAACGCGTTTGGTACTTTTGGCTGATTTACAAGCTGGAATGAGCGATGTTGTTTGCCCTGCAGGTCCTGCAAATAAAAGGAAACCAACACGACTGTGTGTGGCGCCTTCACTGTTGGGTGCTTTTCATGAGGATATGTTAGCGGCCTGCCCAGGTCGCGAAGACGCCCCGCCGCTACCCATGCGGCTTAAGCGCCTTGACTGCATCGGCGCATCAGGAACGTCGTGTCCGCTTTGCTTGGATTTCAATAATGCAGAGCTACAGCATTGAATGTTCACAGCTACCCACTGAGGTATTTTTAAAAAACTGTAACAACGGAGAACATTATGGCACCCATTAGGGAATATCATTGATGTAAGAACTACTTTAACCATAACGCAATGCGTACACACGCCCACATGGGCGGAACTATAAAATCCACCGCTAATGCGATGGGAAGTATTGCTGCCCTTTCTCCATACAAGCCGGAACCATTGACAAAGGGCGAGATGACGCCCGAAACGCGTTTGGTACTTTTGGCTGATTTACAAGCTGGAATGAGCGATGTTGTTTGCCCTGCAGGTCCTGCAAATAAAAGGAAACCAACACGACTTTGTGTGGCGCCTTCACTGTTGGGTGCTTTTCATGTGGATATGTTAGCGGCCTGCCCAGGTCGCGAAGACGCCCCGCCGCTACCCATGCGGCTCCAGGGCCTTGACTGCATCGGCGCATCAGGAACGTCGTGTCCGCTTTGCTTGGACTTCAATAATGCAGAGCTTCAGCATTGAATGTTCACAGCTACCCACTGAGGTATTTTTAAAAAACTGTAACAAAGGAGAACATTATGGCACCCATTAGGGAATATCATTGATGTAAGAACTACTTTAACCATAACGCAATGCGTACACACGCCCACATGGGCGGAACTATAAAATCCACCGCTAATGCGATGGGAAGTATTGCTGCCCTTTCTCCATACAAGCCGGAACCATTGACAAAGGGCGAGATGACGCCCGAAACGCGTTTGGTACTTTTGGCTGATTTACAAGCTGGAATGAGCGATGTTGTTTGCCCTGCAGGTCCTGCAAATAAAAGGAAACCAACACGACTGTGTGTGGCGCCTTCACTGTTGGGTGCTTTTCATGTGGATATGTTAGCGGCCTGCCCAGGTCGCGAAGACGCCCCGCCGCTACCCATGCGGCTCCAGCGCCTTGACTGCATCGGCGCATCAGGAACGTCGTGTCCGCTTTGCTTGGACTTCAATAATGCAGAGCTACAGCATTGAATGTTCACAGCTACCCACTGAGGTATTTTTAAAAAACTGTAACAACGGAGAACATTATGGCACCCATTAGGGAATATCATTGATGTAAGAACTACTTTAACCATAACGCAATGCGTACACACGCCCACATGGGCGGAACTATAAAATCCACCGCTAATGCGATGGGAAGTATTGCTGCCCTTTCTCCATACAAGCCGGAACCATTGACAAAGGGCGAGATGACGCCCGAAACGCGTTTGGTACTTTTGGCTGATTTACAAGCTGGAATGAGCGATGTTGTTTGCCCTGCAGGTCCTGCAAATAAAAGGAAACCAACACGACTGTGTGTGGCGCCTTCACTGTTGGGTGCTTTTCATGTGGATATGTTAGCGGCCTGCCCAGGTCGCGAAGACGCCCCGCCGCTACCCATGCGGCTCCAGCGCCTTGACTGCATCGGCGCATCAGGAACGTCGTGTCCGCTTTGCTTGGACTTCAATAATGCAGAGCTACAGCATTGAATGTTCACAGCTACCCACTGAGGTATTTTTAAAAAACTGTAACAACGGAGAACATTATGGCACCCATTAGGGAATATCATTGATGTAAGAACTACTTTAACCATAACGCAATGCGTACACACGCCCACATGGGCGGAACTATAAAATCCACCGCTAATGCGATGGGAAGTATTGCTGCCCTTTCTCCATACAAGCCGGAACCATTGACAAAGGGCGAGATGACGCCCGAAACGCGTTTGGTACTTTTGGCTGATTTACAAGCTGGAATGAGCGATGTTGTTTGCCCTGCAGGTCCTGCAAATAAAAGGAAACCAACACGACTGTGTGTGGCGCCTTCACTGTTGGGTGCTTTTCATGTGGATATGTTAGCGGCCTGCCCAGGTCGCGAAGACGCCCCGCCGCTACCCATGCGGCTCCAGCGCCTTGACTGCATCGGCGCATCAGGAACGTCGTGTCCGCTTTGCTTGGACTTCAATAATGCAGAGCTTCAGCATTGAATGTTCACAGCTACCCACTGAGGTATTTTTAAAAAACTGTAACAACGGAGAACATTATGGCACCCATTAGGGAATATCATTGATGTAAGAACTACTTTAACCATAACGCAATGCGTACACACGCCCACATGGGCGGAACTATAAAATCCACCGCTAATGCGATGGGAAGTATTGCTGCCCTTTCTCCATACAAGCCGGAACCATTGACAAAGGGCGAGATGACGCCCGAAACGCGTTTGGTACTTTTGGCTGATTTACAAGCTGGAATGAGCGATGTTGTTTGCCCTGCAGGTCCTGCAAATAAAAGGAAACCAACACGACTGTGTGTGGCGCCTTCACTGTTGGGTGCTTTTCATGTGGATATGTTAGCGGCCTGCCCAGGTCGCGAAGACGCCCCGCCGCTACCCATGCGGCTCCAGCGCCTTGACTGCATCGGCGCATCAGGAACGTCGTGTCCGCTTTGCTTGGACTTCAATAATGCAGAGCTACAGCATTGAATGTTCACAGCTACCCACTGAGGTATTTTTAAAAAACTGTAACAACGGAGAACATTATGGCACCCATTAGGGAATATCATTGATGTAAGAACTACTTTAACCATAACGCAATGCGTACACACGCCCACATGGGCGGAACTATCAAATCCACCGCTAATGCGATGGGAAGTATTGCTGCCCTTTCTCCATACAAGCCGGAACCATTGACAAAGGTCGAGATGACGCCCGAAACGCGTTTGGTACTTTTGGCTGATTTACAAGCTGGAATGAGCGATGTTGTTTGCCCTGCAGGTCCTGCAAATAAAAGGAAACCAACACGACTGTGTGTGGCGCCTTCACTGTTGGGTGCTTTTCATGTGGATATGTTAGCGGCCTGCCCAGGTCGCGAAGACGCCCTGCCGCTACCCATGCGGCTCCAGCGCCTTGACTGCATCGGCGCATCAGGAACGTCGTGTCCGCTTTGCTTGGACTTCAATAATGCAGAGCTTCAGCATTGAATGTTCACAGCTACCCACTGAGGTATTTTTAAAAAACTGTAACAACGGAGAACATTATGGCACCCATTAGGGAATATCATTGATGTAAGAACTACTTTAACCATAACGCAATGCGTACACACGCCCACATGGGCGGAACTATAAAATCCACCGCTAATGCGATGGGAAGTATTGCTGCCCTTTCTCCATACAAGCCGGAACCATTGACAAAGGGCGAGATGACGCCCGAAACGCGTTTGGTACTTTTGGCTGATTTACAAGCTGGAATGAGCGATGTTGTTTGCCCTGCAGGTCCTGCAAATAAAAGGAAACCAACACGACTGTGTGTGGCGCCTTCACTGTTGGGTGCTTTTCATGTGGATATGTTAGCGGCCTGCCCAGGTCGCGAAGACGCCCCGCCGCTACCCATGCGGCTCCAGCGCCTTGACTGCATCGGCGCATCAGGAACGTCGTGTCCGCTTTGCTTGGACTTCAATAATGCAGAGCTTCAGCATTGAATGTTCACAGCTACCCACTGAGGTATTTTTAAAAAACTGTAACAACGGAGAACATTATGGCACCCATTAGGGAATATCATTGATGTAAGAACTACTTTAACCATAACGCAATGCGTACACACGCCCACATGGGCGGAACTATAAAATCCACCGCTAATGCGATGGGAAGTATTGCTGCCCTTTCTCCATACAAGCCAGAACCATTGACAAAGGGCGAGATGACGCCCGAAACGCGTTTGGTACTTTTGGCTGATTTACAAGCTGGAATGAGCGATGTTGTTTGCCCTGCAGGTCCTGCAAATAAAAGGAAACCAACACGACTGTGTGTGGCGCCTTCACTGTTGGGTGCTTTTCATGTGGATATGTTAGCGGCCTGCCCAGGTCGCGAAGACGCCCCGCCGCTACCCATGCGGCTCCAGCGCCTTGACTGCATCGGCGCATCAGGAACGTCGTGTCCGCTTTGCTTGGACTTCAATAATGCAGAGCTACAGCGTTGAATGTTCACAGCTACCCACTGAGGTATTTTTAAAAAACTGTAACAACGGAGAACATTATGGCACCCATTAGGGAATATCATTGATGTAAGAACTACTTTAACCATAACGCAATGCGTACACACGCCCACATGGGTGGAACTATAAAATCCACCGCTAATGCGATGGGAAGTATTGCTGCCCTTTCTCCATACAAGCCGGAACCATTGACAAAGGGCGAGATGACGCCCGAAACGCGTTTGGTACTTTTGGCTGATTTACAAGCTGGAATGAGCGATGTTGTTTGCCCTGCAGGTCCTGCAAATAAAAGGAAACCAACACGACTGTGTGTGGCGCCTTCACTGTTGGGTGCTTTTCATGAGGATATGTTAGCGGCCTGCCCAGGTCGCGAAGACGCCCCGCCGCTACCCATGCGGCTTCAGCGCCTTGACTGCATCGGCGCATCAGGAACGTCGTGTCCGCTTTGCTTGGATTTCAATAATGCAGAGCTACAGCATTGAATGTTCACAGCTACCCACTGAGGTATTTTTAAAAAACTGTAACAACGGAGAACATTATGGCACCCATTAGGGAATATCATTGATGTAAGAACTACTTTAACCATAACGCAATGCGTACACACGCCCACATGGGCGGAACTATAAAATCCACCGCTAATGCGATGGGAAGTATTGCTGCCCTTTCTCCATACAAGCCGGAACCATTGACAAAGGGCGAGATGACGCCCGAAACGCGTTTGGTACTTTTGGCTGATTTACAAGCTGGAATGAGCGATGTTGTTTGCCCTGCAGGTCCTGCAAATAAAAGGAAACCAACACGACTGTGTGTGGCGCCTTCACTTTTGGGTGCTTTTCATGTGGATATGTTAGCGGCCTGCCCAGGTCGCGAAGACGCCCCGCCGCTACCCATGCGGCTCCAGCGCCTTGACTGCATCGGCGCATCAGGAACGTCGTGTCCGCTTTGCTTGGACTTCAATAATGCAGAGCTACAGCGTTGAATGTTCACAGCTACCCACTGAGGTATTTTTAAAAAACTGTAACAACGGAGAACATTATGGCACCCATTAGGGAATATCATTGATGTAAGAACTACTTTAACCATAACGCAATGCGTACACACGCCCACATGGGCGGAACTATAAAATCCACCGCTAATGCGATGGGAAGTATTGCTGCCCTTTCTCCATACAAGCCGGAACCATTGACAAAGGGCGAGATGACGCCCGAAACGCGTTTGGTACTTTTGGCTGATTTACAAGCTGGAATGAGCGATGTTGTTTGCCCTGCAGGTCCTGCAAATAAAAGGAAACCAACACGACTGTGTGTGGCGCCTTCACTGTTGGGTGCTTTTCATGAGGATATGTTAGCGGCCTGCCCAGGTCGCGAAGACGCCCCGCTGCTACCCATGCGGCTTAAGCGCCTTGACTGCATCGGCGCATCAGGAACGTCGTGTCCGCTTTGCTTGGATTTCAATAATGCAGAGCTACAGCATTGAATGTTCACAGCTACCCACTGAGGTATTTTTAAAAAACTGTAACAACGGAGAACATTATGGCACCCATTAGGGAATATCATTGATGTAAGAACTACTTTAACCATAACGCAATGCGTACACACGCCCACATGGGCGGAACTATAAAATCCACCGCTAATGCGATGGGAAGTATTGCTGCCCTTTCTCCATACAAGCCGGAACCATTGACAAAGGGCGAGATGACGCCCGAAACGCGTTTGGTACTTTTGGCTGATTTACAAGCTGGAATGAGCGATGTTGTTTGCCCTGCAGGTCCTGCAAATAAAAGGAAACCAACACGACTTTGTGTGGCGCCTTCACTGTTGTGTGCTTTTCATGTGGATATGTTAGCGGCCTGCCCAGGTCGCGAAGACGCCCCGCCGCTACCCATGCGGCTCCAGGGCCTTGACTGCATCGGCGCATCAGGAACGTCGTGTCCGCTTTGCTTGGACTTCAATAATGCAGAGCTTCAGCATTGAATGTTCACAGCTACTCACTGAGGTATTTTTAAAAAACTGTAACAAAGGAGAACATTATGCACCCATTAGGGAATATCATTGATGTAAGAACTACTTTAACCATAACGCAATGCGTACACACGCCCACATGGGCGGAACTATAAAATCCACCACTAATGGGATGGGAAGTATTGCTGCCCTTTCTCCATACAAGCCGGAACCATTGACAAAGGGCGAGATGACGCCCGAAACGCGTTTGGTACTTTTGGCTGATTTACAAGCTGGAATGAGCGATGTTGTTTGCCCTGCAGGTCCTGCAAATAAAAGGAAACCAACACGACTGTGTGTGGCGCCTTCACTGTTGGGTGCTTTTCATGTGGATATGTTAGCGGCCTGCCCAGGTCGCGAAGACGCCCCGCCGCTACCCATGCGGCTCCAGCGCCTTGACTGCATCGGCGCATCAGGAACGTCGTGTCCGCTTTGCTTGGACTTCAATAATGCAGAGCTTCAGCATTGAATGTTCACAGCTACCCACTGAGGTATTTTTAAAAAACTGTAACAACGGAGAACATTATGGCACCCATTAGGGAATATCATTGATGTAAGAACTACTTTAACCATAACGCAATGCGTACACACGCCCACATTGGCGGAACTATAAAATCCACCGCTAATGCGATGGGAAGTATTGCTGCCCTTTCTCCATACAGGCCGGAACCATTGACAAAGGGCGAGATGACGCCCGAAACGCGTTTGGTACTTTTGGCCGATTTACAAGCTGGAATGAGCGATGTTGTTTGCCCTGCAGGTCCTGCAAATAAAAGCAAACCAACACGACTGTGTGTGGCGCCTTCACTGTTGGGTGCTTTTCATGTGGATATGTTAGCGGCCTGCCCAGGTCGCGAAGACGCCCCGCCGCTACCCATGCGGCTCCAGCGCCTTGACTGCATCGGCGCATCAGGAACGTCGTGTCCGCTTTGCTTGGACTTCAATAATGCAGAGCTACAGCATTGAATGTTCACAGCTACCCACTGAGGTATTTTTAAAAAACTGTAACAACGGAGAACATTATGGCACCCATTAGGGAATATCATTGATGTAAGAACTACTTTAACCATAACGCAATGCGTACACACGCCCACATGGGCGGAACTATAAAATCCACCGCTAATGCGATGGGAAGTATTGCTGCCCTTTCTCCATACAAGCCGGAACCATTGACAAAGGGCGAGATGACGCCCGAAACGCGTTTGGTACTTTTGGCTGATTTACAAGCTGGAATGAGCGATGTTGTTTGCCCTGCAGGTCCTGCAAATAAAAGGAAACCAACACGACTGTGTGTGGCGCCTTCACTTTTGGGTGCTTTTCATGTGGATATGTTAGCGGCCTGCCCAGGTCGCGAAGACGCCCCGCCGCTACCCATGCGGCTCCAGCGCCTTGACTGCAGCGGCGCATCAGGAACGTCGTGTCCGCTTTGCTTGGACTTCAATAATGCAGAGCTTCAGCATTGAATGTTCACAGCTACCCACTGAGGTATTTTTATAAAACTGTAACAACGGAAAACATTATGGCACCCATTAGGGAATATCATTGATGTAAGAACTACTTTAACCATAACGCAATGCGTACACACGCCCACATGGGCGGAACTATAAAATCCACCGCTAATGCGATGGGAAGTATTGCTGCCCTTTCTCCATACAAGCCAGAAACATTGACAAAGGGCGAGATGACGCCCGAAACGCGTTTGGTACTTTTGGCTGATTTACAAGCTGGAATGAGCGATGTTGTTTGCCCTGCAGGTCCTGCAAATAAAAGGAAACCAACACGACTGTGTGTGGCGCCTTCACTGTTGGGTGCTTTTCATGTGGATATGTTAGCGGCCTGCCCAGGTCGCGAAGACGCCCCGCCGCTACCCATGCGGCTCCAGCGCCTTGACTGCATCGGCGCATCAGGAACGTCGTGTCCGCTTTGCTTGGACTTCAATAATGCAGAGCTACAGCGTTGAATGTTCACAGCTACCCACTGAGGTATTTTTAAAAAACTGTAACAACGGAGAACATTATGGCACCCATTAGGGAATATCATTGATGTAAGAACTACTTTAACCATAACGCAATGCGTACACACGCCCACATGGGCGGAACTATAAAATCCACCGCTAATGCGATGGGAAGTATTGCTGCCCTTTCTCCATACAAGCCGGAACCATTGACAAAGGGCGAGATGACGCCCGAAACGCGTTTGGTACTTTTGGCTGATTTACAAGCTGGAATGAGCGATGTTGTTTGCCCTGCAGGTCCTGCAAATAAAAGGAAACCAACACGACTGTGTGTGGCGCCTTCACTGTTGGGTGCTTTTCATGAGGATATGTTAGCGGCCTGCCCAGGTCGCGAAGACGCCCCGCCGCTACCCATGCGGCTTAAGCGCCTTGACTGCATCAGCGCATCAGGAACGTCGTGTCCGCTTTGCTTGGATTTCAATAATGCAGAGCTACAGCATTGAATGTTCACAGCTACCCACTGAGGTATTTTTAAAAAACTGTAACAACGGAGAACATTATGGCACCCATTAGGGAATATCATTGATGTAAGAACTACTTTAACCATAACGCAATGCGTACACACGCCCACATGGGCGGAACTATAAAATCCACCGCTAATGCGATGGGAAGTATTGCTGCCCTTTCTCCATACAAGCCAGAAACATTGACAAAGGGCGAGATGACGCCCGAAACGCGTTTGGTACTTTTGGCTGATTTACAAGCTGGAATGAGCGATGTTGTTTGCCCTGCAGGTCCTGCAAATAAAAGGAAACCAACACGACTGTGTGTGGCGCCTTCACTGTTGGGTGCTTTTCATGTGGATATGTTAGCGGCCTGCCCAGGTCGCGAAGACGCCCCGCCGCTACCCATGCGGCTCCAGCGCCTTGACTGCATCGGCGCATCAGGAACGTCGTGTCCGCTTTGCTTGGACTTCAATAATGCAGAGCTACAGCGTTGAATGTTCACAGCTACCCACTGAGGTATTTTTAAAAAACTGTAACAACGGAGAACATTATGGCACCCATTAGGGAATATCATTGATGTAAGAACTACTTTAACCATAACGCAATGCGTACACACGCCCACATGGGTGGAACTATAAAATCCACCGCTAATGCGATGGGAAGTATTGCTGCCCTTTCTCCATACAAGCCGGAACCATTGACAAAGGGCGAGATGACGCCCAAAACGCGTTTGGTACTTTTGGCTGATTTACAAGCTGGAATGAGCGATGTTGTTTGCCCTGCAGGTCCTGCAAATAAAAGGAAACCAACACGACTGTGTGTGGCGCCTTCACTGTTGGGTGCTTTTCATGAGGATATGTTAGCGGCCTGCCCAGGTCGCGAAGACGCCCCGCCGCTACCCATGCGGCTTAAGCGCCTTGACTGCATCGACGCATCAGGAACGTCGTGTCCGCTTTGCTTGGATTTCAATAATGCAGAGCTACAGCATTGAATGTTCACAGCTACCCACTGAGGTATTTTTAAAAAACTGTAACAACGGAGAACATTATGGCACCCATTAGGGAATATCATTGATGTAAGAACTCCTTTAACCATAACGCAATGCGTACACACGCCCACATGGGCGGAACTATAAAATCCACCGCTAATGCGATGGGAAGTATTGCTGCCCTTTCTCCATACAAGCCGGAACCATTGACAAAGGGCGAGATGACGCCCGAAACGCGTTTGGTACTTTTGGCTGATTTACAAGCTGGAATGAGCGATGTTGTTTGCCCTGCAGGTCCTGCAAATAAAAGGAAACCAACACGACTGTGTGTGGCGCCTTCACTTTTGGGTGCTTTTCATGTGGATATGTTAGCGGCCTGCCCAGGTCGCGAAGACGCCCCGCCGCTACCCATGCGGCTCCAGCGCCTTGACTGCATCGGCGCATCAGGAACGTCGTGTCCGCTTTGCTTGGACTTCAATAATGCAGAGCTACAGCGTTGAATGTTCACAGCTACCCACTGAGGTATTTTTAAAAAACTGTAACAACGGAGAACATTATGGCACCCATTAGGGAATATCATTGATGTAAGAACTACTTTAACCATAACGCAATGCGTACACACGCCCACATGGGCGGAACTATAAAATCCACCGCTAATGCGATGGGAAGTATTACTGCCCTTTCTCCATACAAGCCGGAACCATTGACAAAGGGCGAGATGACGCCCAAAACGCGTTTGGTACTTTTGGCTGATTTACAAGCTGGAATGAGCGATGTTGTTTGCCCTGCAGGTCCTGCAAATAAAAGGAAACCAACACGACTGTGTGTGGCGCCTTCACTGTTGGGTGCTTTTCATGAGGATATGTTAGCGGCCTGCCCAGGTCGCGAAGACGCCCCGCTGCTACCCATGCGGCTTAAGCGCCTTGACTGCATCTGCGCATCAGGAACGTCGTATCCGCTTTGCTTGGATTTCAATAATGCAGAGCTACAGCATTGAATGTTCACAGCTACCCACTGAGGTATTTTTAAAAAACTGTAACAACGGAGAACATTATGGCACCCATTAGGGAATATCATTGATGTAAGAACTACTTTAACCATAACGCAATGCGTACACACGCCCACATGGGCGGAACTATAAAATCCACCGCTAATGCGATGGGAAGTATTGCTGCCCTTTCTCCATACAAGCCGGAACCATTGACAAAGGGCGAGATGACGCCCGAAACGCGTTTGGTACTTTTGGCTGATTTACAAGCTGGAATGAGCGATGTTGTTTGCCCTGCAGGTCCTGCAAATAAAAGGAAACCAACACGACTTTGTGTGGCGCCTTCACTGTTGTGTGCTTTTCATGTGGATATGTTAGCGGCCTGCCCAGGTCGCGAAGACGCCCCGCCGCTACCCATGCGGCTCCAGGGCCTTGACTGCATCGGCGCATCAGGAACGTCGTGTCCGCTTTGCTTGGACTTCAATAATGCAGAGCTTCAGCATTGAATGTTCACAGCTACTCACTGAGGTATTTTTAAAAAACTGTAACAAAGGAGAACATTATGCACCCATTAGGGAATATCATTGATGTAAGAACTACTTTAACCATAACGCAATGCGTACACACGCCCACATGGGCGGAACTATAAAATCCACCACTAATGGGATGGGAAGTATTGCTGCCCTTTCTCCATACAAGCCGGAACCATTGACAAAGGGCGAGATGACGCCCGAAACGCGTTTGGTACTTTTGGCTGATTTACAAGCTGGAATGAGCGATGTTGTTTGCCCTGCAGGTCCTGCAAATAAAAGGAAACCAACACGACTGTGTGTGGCGCCTTCACTGTTGGGTGCTTTTCATGTGGATATGTTAGCGGCCTGCCCAGGTCGCGAAGACGCCCCGCCGCTACCCATGCGGCTCCAGCGCCTTGACTGCATCGGCGCATCAGGAACGTCGTGTCCGCTTTGCTTGGACTTCAATAATGCAGAGCTTCAGCATTGAATGTTCACAGCTACCCACTGAGGTATTTTTAAAAAACTGTAACAACGGAGAACATTATGGCACCCATTAGGGAATATCATTGATGTAAGAACTACTTTAACCATAACGCAATGCGTACACACGCCCACATTGGCGGAACTATAAAATCCACCGCTAATGCGATGGGAAGTATTGCTGCCCTTTCTCCATACAGGCCGGAACCATTGACAAAGGGCGAGATGACGCCCGAAACGCGTTTGGTACTTTTGGCCGATTTACAAGCTGGAATGAGCGATGTTGTTTGCCCTGCAGGTCCTGCAAATAAAAGCAAACCAACACGACTGTGTGTGGCGCCTTCACTGTTGGGTGCTTTTCATGTGGATATGTTAGCGGCCTGCCCAGGTCGCGAAGACGCCCGCCGCTACCCATGCGGCTCCAGCGCCTTGACTGCATCGGCGCATCAGGAACGTCGTGTCCGCTTTGCTTGGACTTCAATAATGCAGAGCTACAGCATTGAATGTTCACAGCTACCCACTGAGGTATTTTTAAAAAACTGTAACAACGGAGAACATTATGGCACCCATTAGGGAATATCATTGATGTAAGAACTACTTTAACCATAACGCAATGCGTACACACGCCCACATGGGCGGAACTATAAAATCCACCGCTAATGCGATGGGAAGTATTGCTGCCCTTTCTCCATACAAGCCGGAACCATTGACAAAGGGCGAGATGACGCCCGAAACGCGTTTGGTACTTTTGGCTGATTTACAAGCTGGAATGAGCGATGTTGTTTGCCCTGCAGGTCCTGCAAATAAAAGGAAACCAACACGACTGTGTGTGGCGCCTTCACTTTTGGGTGCTTTTCATGTGGATATGTTAGCGGCCTGCCCAGGTCGCGAAGACGCCCCGCCGCTACCCATGCGGCTCCAGCGCCTTGACTGCAGCGGCGCATCAGGAACGTCGTGTCCGCTTTGCTTGGACTTCAATAATGCAGAGCTTCAGCATTGAATGTTCACAGCTACCCACTGAGGTATTTTTATAAAACTGTAACAACGGAAAACATTATGGCACCCATTAGGGAATATCATTGATGTAAGAACTACTTTAACCATAACGCGATGCGTACACACGCCCACATGGGCGGAACTATAAAATCCACCGCTAATGCGATGGGAAGTATTGCTGCCCTTTCTCCATACAAGCCAGAAACATTGACAAAGGGCGAGATGACGCCCGAAACGCGTTTGGTACTTTTGGCTGATTTACAAGCTGGAATGAGCGATGTTGTTTGCCCTGCAGGTCCTGCAAATAAAAGGAAACCAACACGACTGTGTGTGGCGCCTTCACTGTTGGGTGCTTTTCATGTGGATATGTTAGCGGCCTGCCCAGGTCGCGAAGACGCCCCGCCGCTACCCATGCGGCTCCAGCGCCTTGACTGCATCGGGGCATCAGGAACGTCGTGTCCGCTTTGCTTGGACTTCAATAATGCAGAGCTACAGCGTTGAATGTTCACAGCTACCCACTGAGGTATTTTTAAAAAACTGTAACAACGGAGAACATTATGGCACCCATTAGGGAATATCATTGATGTAAGAACTACTTTAACCATAACGCAATGCGTACACACGCCCACATGGGCGGAACTATAAAATCCACCGCTAATGCGATGGGAAGTATTGCTGCCCTTTCTCCATACAAGCCGGAACCATTGACAAAGGGCGAGATGACGCCCGAAACGCGTTTGGTACTTTTGGCTGATTTACAAGCTGGAATGAGCGATGTTGTTTGCCCTGCAGGTCCTGCAAATAAAAGGAAACCAACACGACTGTGTGTGGCGCCTTCACTGTTGGGTGCTTTTCATGAGGATATGTTAGCGGCCTGCCCAGGTCGCGAAGACGCCCCGCCGCTACCCATGCGGCTTAAGCGCCTTGACTGCATCAGCGCATCAGGAACGTCGTGTCCGCTTTGCTTGGATTTCAATAATGCAGAGCTACAGCATTGAATGTTCACAGCTACCCACTGAGGTATTTTTAAAAAACTGTAACAACGGAGAACATTATGGCACCCATTAGGGAATATCATTGATGTAAGAACTACTTTAACCATAACGCAATGCGTACACACGCCCACATGGGCGGAACTATAAAATCCACCGCTAATGCGATGGGAAGTATTGCTGCCCTTTCTCCATACAAGCCGGAAACATTGACAAAGGGCGAGATGACGCCCGAAACGCGTTTGGTACTTTTGGCTGATTTACAAGCTGGAATGAGCGATGTTGTTTGCCCTGCAGGTCCTGCAAATAAAAGGAAACCAACACGACTGTGTGTGGCGCCTTCACTGTTGGGTGCTTTTCATGTGGATATGTTAGCGGCCTGCCCAGGTCGCGAAGACGCCCCGCCGCTACCCATGCGGCTCCAGCGCCTTGACTGCATCGGCGCATCAGGAACGTCGTGTCCGCTTTGCTTGGACTTCAATAATGCAGAGCTACAGCGTTGAATGTTCACAGCTACCCACTGAGGTATTTTTAAAAACTGTAACAACGGAGAACATTATGGCACCCATTAGGGAATATCATTGATGTAAGAACTACTTTAACCATAACGCAATGCGTACACACGCCCACATGGGTGGAACTATAAAATCCACCGCTAATGCGATGGGAAGTATTGCTGCCCTTTCTCAATACAAGCCGGAACCATTGACAAAGGGCGAGATGACGCCCAAAACGCGTTTGGTACTTTTGGCTGATTTACAAGCTGGAATGAGCGATGTTGTTTGCCCTGCAGGTCCTGCAAATAAAAGGAAACCAACACGACTGTGTGTGGCGCCTTCACTGTTGGGTGCTTTTCATGAGGATATGTTAGCGGCCTGCCCAGGTCGCGAAGACGCCCCGCCGCTACCCATGCGGCTTCAGCGCCTTGACTGCATCGGCGCATCAGGAACGTCGTGTCCGCTTTGCTTGGATTTCAATAATGCAGAGCTACAGCATTGAATGTTCACAGCTACCCACTGAGGTATTTTTAAAAAACTGTAACAACGGAGAACATTATGGCACCCATTAGGGAATATCATTGATGTAAGAACTCCTTTAACCATAACGCAATGCGTACACACGCCCACATGGGCGGAACTATAAAATCCACCGCTAATGCGATGGGAAGTATTGCTGCCCTTTCTCCATACAAGCCGGAACCATTGACAAAGGGCGAGATGACGCCCGAAACGCGTTTGGTACTTTTGGCTGATTTACAAGCTGGAATGAGCGATGTTGTTTGCCCTGCAGGTCCTGCAAATAAAAGGAAACCAACACGACTGTGTGTGGCGCCTTCACTTTTGGGTGCTTTTCATGTGGATATGTTAGCGGCCTGCCCAGGTCGCGAAGACGCCCCGCCGCTACCCATGCGGCTCCAGCGCCTTGACTGCATCGGCGCATCAGGAACGTCGTGTCCGCTTTGCTTGGACTTCAATAATGCAGAGCTACAGCGTTGAATGTTCACAGCTACCCACTGAGGTATTTTTAAAAACTGTAACAACGGAGAACATTATGGCACCCATTAGGGAATATCATTGATGTAAGAACTACTTTAACCATAACGCAATGCGTACACACGCCCACATGGGCGGAACTATAAAATCCACCGCTAATGCGATGGGAAGTATTACTGCCCTTTCTCCATACAAGCCGGAACCATTGACAAAGGGCGAGATGACGCCCAAAACGCGTTTGGTACTTTTGGCTGATTTACAAGCTGGAATGAGCGATGTTGTTTGCCCTGCAGGTCCTGCAAATAAAAGGAAACCAACACGACTGTGTGTGGCGCCTTCACTGTTGGGTGCTTTTCATGAGGATATGTTAGCGGCCTGCCCAGGTCGCGAAGACGCCCCGCTGCTACCCATGCGGCTTAAGCGCCTTGACTGCATCTGCGCATCAGGAACGTCGTATCCGCTTTGCTTGGATTTCAATAATGCAGAGCTACAGCATTGAATGTTCACAGCTACCCACTGAGGTATTTTTAAAAAACTGTAACAACGGAGAACATTATGGCACCCATTAGGGAATATCATTGATGTAAGAACTACTTTAACCATAACGCAATGCGTACACACGCCCACATGGGCGGAACTATAAAATCCACCGCTAATGCGATGGGAAGTATTGCTGCCCTTTCTCCATACAAGCCGGAACCATTGACAAAGGGCGAGATGACGCCCGAAACGCGTTTGGTACTTTTGGCTGATTTACAAGCTGGAATGAGCGATGTTGTTTGCCCTGCAGGTCCTGCAAATAAAAGGAAACCAACACGACTTTGTGTGGCGCCTTCACTGTTGTGTGCTTTTCATGTGGATATGTTAGCGGCCTGCCCAGGTCGCGAAGACGCCCCGCCGCTACCCATGCGGCTCCAGGGCCTTGACTGCATCGGCGCATCAGGAACGTCGTGTCCGCTTTGCTTGGACTTCAATAATGCAGAGCTTCAGCATTGAATGTTCACAGCTACTCACTGAGGTATTTTTAAAAAACTGTAACAAAGGAGAACATTATGCACCCATTAGGGAATATCATTGATGTAAGAACTACTTTAACCATAACGCAATGCGTACACACGCCCACATGGGCGGAACTATAAAATCCACCACTAATGGGATGGGAAGTATTGCTGCCCTTTCTCCATACAAGCCGGAACCATTGACAAAGGGCGAGATGACGCCCGAAACGCGTTTGGTACTTTTGGCTGATTTACAAGCTGGAATGAGCGATGTTGTTTGCCCTGCAGGTCCTGCAAATAAAAGGAAACCAACACGACTGTGTGTGGCGCCTTCACTGTTGGGTGCTTTTCATGTGGATATGTTAGCGGCCTGCCCAGGTCGTGAAGACGCCCCGCCGCTACCCATGCGGCTCCAGCGCCTTGACTGCATCGGCGCATCAGGAACGTCGTGTCCGCTTTGCTTGGACTTCAATAATGCAGAGCTTCAGCATTGAATGTTCACAGCTACCCACTGAGGTATTTTTAAAAAACTGTAACAACGGAGAACATTATGGCACCCATTAGGGAATATCATTGATGTAAGAACTACTTTAACCATAACGCAATGCGTACACACGCCCACATTGGCGGAACTATAAAATCCACCGCTAATGCGATGGGAAGTATTGCTGCCCTTTCTCCATACAGGCCGGAACCATTGACAAAGGGCGAGATGACGCCCGAAACGCGTTTGGTACTTTTGGCCGATTTACAAGCTGGAATGAGCGATGTTGTTTGCCCTGCAGGTCCTGCAAATAAAAGCAAACCAACACGACTGTGTGTGGCGCCTTCACTGTTGGGTGCTTTTCATGTGGATATGTTAGCGGCCTGCCCAGGTCGCGAAGACGCCCCGCCGCTACCCATGCGGCTCCAGCGCCTTGACTGCATCGGCGCATCAGGAACGTCGTGTCCGCTTTGCTTGGACTTCAATAATGCAGAGCTACAGCATTGAATGTTCACAGCTACCCACTGAGGTATTTTTAAAAAACTGTAACAACGGAGAACATTATGGCACCCATTAGGGAATATCATTGATGTAAGAACTACTTTAACCATAACGCAATGCGTACACACGCCCACATGGGCGGAACTATAAAATCCACCGCTAATGCGATGGGAAGTATTGCTGCCCTTTCTCCATACAAGCCGGAACCATTGACAAAGGGCGAGATGACGCCCGAAACGCGTTTGGTACTTTTGGCTGATTTACAAGCTGGAATGAGCGATGTTGTTTGCCCTGCAGGTCCTGCAAATAAAAGGAAACCAACACGACTGTGTGTGGCGCCTTCACTTTTGGGTGCTTTTCATGTGGATATGTTAGCGGCCTGCCCAGGTCGCGAAGACGCCCCGCCGCTACCCATGCGGCTCCAGCGCCTTGACTGCAGCGGCGCATCAGGAACGTCGTGTCCGCTTTGCTTGGACTTCAATAATGCAGAGCTTCAGCATTGAATGTTCACAGCTACCCACTGAGGTATTTTTATAAAACTGTAACAACGGAAAACATTATGGCACCCATTAGGGAATATCATTGATGTAAGAACTACTTTAACCATAACGCGATGCGTACACACGCCCACATGGGCGGAACTATAAAATCCACCGCTAATGCGATGGGAAGTATTGCTGCCCTTTCTCCATACAAGCCAGAAACATTGACAAAGGGCGAGATGACGCCCGAAACGCGTTTGGTACTTTTGGCTGATTTACAAGCTGGAATGAGCGATGTTGTTTGCCCTGCAGGTCCTGCAAATAAAAGGAAACCAACACGACTGTGTGTGGCGCCTTCACTGTTGGGTGCTTTTCATGTGGATATGTTAGCGGCCTGCCCAGGTCGCGAAGACGCCCCGCCGCTACCCATGCGGCTCCAGCGCCTTGACTGCATCGGGGCATCAGGAACGTCGTGTCCGCTTTGCTTGGACTTCAATAATGCAGAGCTACAGCGTTGAATGTTCACAGCTACCCACTGAGGTATTTTTAAAAAACTGTAACAACGGAGAACATTATGGCACCCATTAGGGAATATCATTGATGTAAGAACTACTTTAACCATAACGCAATGCGTACACACGCCCACATGGGCGGAACTATAAAATCCACCGCTAATGCGATGGGAAGTATTGCTGCCCTTTCTCCATACAAGCCGGAACCATTGACAAAGGGCGAGATGACGCCCGAAACGCGTTTGGTACTTTTGGCTGATTTACAAGCTGGAATGAGCGATGTTGTTTGCCCTGCAGGTCCTGCAAATAAAAGGAAACCAACACGACTGTGTGTGGCGCCTTCACTGTTGGGTGCTTTTCATGAGGATATGTTAGCGGCCTGCCCAGGTCGCGAAGACGCCCCGCCGCTACCCATGCGGCTTAAGCGCCTTGACTGCATCAGCGCATCAGGAACGTCGTGTCCGCTTTGCTTGGATTTCAATAATGCAGAGCTACAGCATTGAATGTTCACAGCTACCCACTGAGGTATTTTTAAAAAACTGTAACAACGGAGAACATTATGGCACCCATTAGGGAATATCATTGATGTAAGAACTACTTTAACCATAACGCAATGCGTACACACGCCCACATGGGCGGAACTATAAAATCCACCGCTAATGCGATGGGAAGTATTGCTGCCCTTTCTCCATACAAGCCGGAACCATTGACAAAGGGCGAGATGACGCCCGAAACGCGTTTGGTACTTTTGGCTGATTTACAAGCTGGAATGAGCGATGTTGTTTGCCCTGCAGGTCCTGCAAATAAAAGGAAACCAACACGACTTTGTTTGGCGCCTTCACTGTTGTGTGCTTTTCATGTGGATATGTTAGCGGCCTGCCCAGGTCGCGAAGACGCCCCGCCGCTACCCATGCGGCTCCAGGGCCTTGACTGCATCGGCGCATCAGGAACGTCGTGTCCGCTTTGCTTGGACTTCAATAATGCAGAGCTTCAGCATTGAATGTTCACAGCTACCCACTGAGGTATTTTTAAAAAACTGTAACAAAGGAGAACATTATGCACCCATTAGGGAATATCATTGATGTAAGAACTACTTTAACCATAACGCAATGAGTACACACGCCCACATGGGCGGAACTATAAAATCCACCACTAATGGGATGGGAAGTATTGCTGCCCTTTCTCCATACAAGCCGGAACCATTGACAAAGGGCGAGATGACGCCCGAAACGCGTTTGGTACTTTTGGCTGATTTACAAGCTGGAATGAGCGATGTTGTTTGCCCTGCAGGTCCTGCAAATAAAAGGAAACCAACACGACTTTGTGTGGCGCCTTCACTGTTGGGTGCTTTTCATGTGGATATGTTAGCGGCCTGCCCAGGTCGCGAAGACGCCCCGCCGCTACCCATGCGGCTCCAGCGCCTTGACTGCATCGGCGCATCAGGAACGTCGTGTCCGCTTTGCTTGGACTTCAATAATGCAGAGCTACAGCATTGAATGTTCACAGCTACCCACTGAGGTATTTTTAAAAAACTGTAACAAAGGAGAACATTATGGCACCCACTAGGGAATATCATTGATGTAAGAACTACTTTAACCATAACGCAATGCGTACACACGCCCACATGGGCGGAACTATAAAATCCACCGCTAATGCGATGGGAAATATTGCTGCCCTTTCTCCATACAAGCCGGAACCATTGACAAAGGGCGAGATGACGCCCGAAACGGGTTTGGTACTTTTGGCTGATTTACAAGCTGGAATGAGCGATGTTGTTTGCCCTGCAGGTCCTGCAAATAAAAGGAAACCAACACGACTGTGTGTGGCGCCTTCACTGTTGGGTGCTTTTCATGTGGATATGTTAGCGGCCTGCCCAGGTCGCGAAGACGCCCCGCCGCTACCCATGTGGCTCCAGCGCCTTGACTGCATCGGCGCATCAGGAACGTCGTGTCCGCTTTGCTTGGACTTCAATAATGCAGAGCTTCAGCATTGAATGTTCACAGCTACCCACTTAGGTATTTTTAAAAAACTGTAACAACGGAGAACATTATGGCACCCATTAGGGAATATCATTGATGTAAGAACTACTTTAACCATAACGCAATGCGTACACACGCCCACATGGGTGGAACTATAAAATCCACCGCTAATGCGATGGGAAGTATTGCTGCCCTTTCTCCATACAAGCCTGAACCATTGATAAAGGGCGAGATGACGCCCGAAACGCGTTTGGTACTTTTGGCTGATTTACAAGCTGGAATGAGCGATGTTGTTTGCCCTGCAGGTCCTGCAAATAAAAGAAACCAGCACGACTGTGTGTGGCGCCTTCACTGTTGGGTGCTTTTCATGTGGATATGTTAGCGGCCTGCCCAGGTCGCGAAGACGCCCCGCCGCTACCCATTCGGCTCCAGCGCCTTGACTGCATCGGCGCATCAGGAACGTCGTGTCCGCTTTGCTTGGACTTCAATAATGCAGAGCTACAGCATTGAATGTTCACAGCTACCCACTGAGGTATTTTTAAAAAACTGTAACAAAGGAGAACATTATGGCACCCATTAGGAAATATCATTGATGTAAGAACTACTTTAACCATAACGCAATGCGTACACACGCCCACATGGGCGGAACTATAAAATCCACCGCTAATGCGATGGGAAGTATTGCTGCCCTTTCTCCATGCAAGCCGGAACCATTGACAAAGGGCGAGATGACGCCCGAAACTCGTTTGGTACTTTTGGCTGATTTACAAGCTGGAATGAGCGATGTTGTTTGCCCTGCAAGTCCTGCAAATAAAAGGAAAGCAACACGACTGTGTTTGGCGCCTTCACTGTTGGGTGCTTTTCATGTGGATATGTTAGCGGCCTGCCCAGGTCGCGAAGACGCCCCGCCGCTACCCATGCGGCTCCAGCGCCTTGACTGCATCGGCGCATCAGGAAAGTCGTGTCCGCTTTGCTTGGACTTCAATAATGCAGAGCTTCAGCATTGAATGTTCACAGCTACCCACTGAGGTATTTTTAAAAAACTGTAACAACGGAGAACATTATGGCACCCATTAGGGAATATCATTGATGTAAGAACTATTTTAACCATAACGCAATGCGTACACACGCCCACATTGGCGGAACTATAAAATCCACCGCTAATGCGATGGGAAGTATTGCTGCCCTTTCTCCATACAAGCCGGAACCATTGACAAAGGGCGAGATGACGCCCGAAACGCGTTTGGTACTTTTGGCCAATTTACAAGCTGGAATGAGCGATGTTGTTTGCCCTGCAGGTCCTGCAAATAAAAGCAAACCAACACGACTGTGTGTGGTGCCTTCACTGTTGGGTGCTTTTCATGTGGATATGTTAGCGGCCTGCCCAGGTCGCGAACACGCCCCGCCGCTACCCATGCGGCTCCAGCGCCTTGACTGCATCGGCGCATCAGGAACGTCGTGTCCGCTTTGCTTGGACTTCAATAATGCAGAGCTACAGCATTGAATGTTCACAGCTACCCACTGAGGTATTTTTAAAAAACTGTAACAACGGAGAACATTATGGCACCCATTAGGGAATATCATTGATGTAAGAACTACTTTAACCATAACGCAATGCGTACACACGCCCACATGGGCGGAAGTATAAAATCCACCGCTAATGCGATGGGAAGTATTGCTGCCCTTTCTCCATACAAGCCGGAACCATTGACAAAGGGCGAGATGACGCCCGAAACGCGTTTGGTACTTTTGGCTGATTTACAAGCTGGAATGAGCGATGTTGTTTGCCCTGCAGGTCCTGCAAATAAAAGGAAACCAACACGACTGTGTGTGGCGCCTTCACTGTTGGGTGCTTTTCATGTGGATATGTTAGCGGCCTGCCAAGGTCGCGAAGACGCCCCGCCGCTACGCATGCGGCTCCAGCGCCTTGACTGCATCGGCGCATCAGGAACGTCGTGTCCGCTTTGCTTGGACTTCAATAATGCAGAGCTACAGCGTTGAATGTTCACAGCTACCCACTGAGGTATTTTTAAAAAACTGTAACAACGGAGAACATTATGGCACCCATTAGGGAATATCATTGATGTAAGAACTACTTTAACCATAACGCAATGCGTACACACGCCCACATGGGCGGAACTATAAAATCCACCGCTAATGCGATGGGAAGTATTGCTGCCCTTTCTCCATACAAGCCGGAACCATTGACAAAGGGCGAGATGACGCCCGAAACGCGTTTGGTACTTTTGGCTGATTTACAAGCTGGAATGAGCGATGTTGTTTGCCCTGCAGGTCCTGCAAATAAAAGGAAACCAACACGACTGTGTGTGGCGCCTTCACTGTTGGGTGCTTTTCATGAGGATATGTTAGCGTCCTGCCCAGGTCGCGAAGACGCCCCGCCGCTACCCATGCGGCTTAAGCGCCTTGACTGCATCGGCGCATCAGGAACGTCGTGTCCGCTTTGCTTGGATTTCAATAATGCAGAGCTACAGCATTGAATGTTCACAGCTACCCACTGAGGTATTTTTAAAAAACTGTAACAACGGAGAACATTATGGCACCCATTAGGGAATATCATTGATGTAAGAACTACTTTAACCATAACGCAATGCGTACACACGCCCACATGGGCGGAACTATAAAATCCACCGCTAATGCGATGGGAAATATTGCTGCCCTTTCTCCATACAAGCCGGAACCATTGACAAAGGACGAGATGACGCCCGAAACGCGTTTGGTACTTTTGGCTGATTTACAAGCTGGAATGAGCGATGTTGTTGCCCTGCAGGTCCTGCAAAATAAAAGGAAACCAACACGACTTTGTGTGGCGCCTTCACTGTTGGGTGCTTTTCATGTGGATATGTTAGCGGCCTGCCCAGGTCGCAAAGACGCCCCGCCGCTACCCATGCGGCTCCAGGGCCTTGACTGCATCGGCGCATCAGGAACGTCGTGTCCGCTTTGCTTGGACTTCAATAATGCAGAGCTTCAGCATTGAATGTTCACAGCTACCCACTGAGGTATTTTTAAAAAACTGTAACAAAGGAGAACATTATGCACCCATTAGGGAATATCATTGATGTAAGAACTACTTTAACCATAACGCAATGCGTACACACGCCCACATGGGCGGAACTATAAAATCCACCACTAATGCGATGGGAAGTATTGCTGCCATTTCTCCATACAAGCCTGAACCATTGACAAAGGGCGAGATGACGCCCGAAACGCGTTTGGTACTTTTGGCTGATTTACAAGCTGGAATGAGCGATGTTGTTTGCCCTGCAGGTCCTGCAAATAAAAGGAAACCAACACGACTTTGTGTGGCGCCTTCACTGTTGGGTGCTTTTCATGTGGATATGTTAGCGGCCTGCCCAGGTCGCGAAGACGCCCGCCGCTACCCATGCGGCTCCAGCGCCTTGACTGCATCGGCGCATCAGGAACGTCGTGTCCGCTTTGCTTGGACTTCAATAATGCAGAGCTACAACATTGAATGTTCACAGCTACCCACTGAGGTATTTTTAAAAAACTGTAACAAAGGAGAACATTATGGCACCCATTATGGAATATCATTGATGTAAGAACTACTTTAACGATAACGCAATGCGTACACACGCCCACATGGGCGGAACTATAAAATCCACCGCTAATTCGATGGGAAGTATTGCTGCCCTTTCTCCATACAAGCCGGAACCATTGACAAAGGGCGAGATGACGCCCGAAACGCGTTTGGTACTTTTGGCTGATTTACAAGCTGGAATGAGCGATGTTGTTTGCCCTGCAGGTCCTGCAAATAAAAGGAAACCAACACGACTGTGTGTGGCGCCTTCACTGTTGGGTGCTTTTCATGTGGATATATATATATATATATATACATAAACCTGTAAGATAAATATAAAGATAAATTATATATATAATAAAATAAAATATTAAAATAAATATTTATCTTTAAAACAACATTTTACACTACATTAACTAAAACAGTAGGGAAAATATTGGATAGCGTAGGGCATAAAATTACTATTCCCACTCCAAGGAGTGCAACAGTAGGGAAAATATTGGATAGCGTAGGGCATAAAATTACTATTCCCACTCCAAGGAGTGCAACAGTAGGGAAAGTGTTGGATAGCGGAGAGTAATAATTTACTATTCCCACTCCAGCAAGTGCAACAGTAGGGAAAGTGTTGGATAGCGGAGGGGAATAATTTACTATTTCCACTCCACAGAGTGCAACAGTAGGGATATTGTTGGGTAGCGGAGGAGATAAAATTACTATTTCCACTCCAGCGAGTGCAACAGTAGGGAAAGTGTTGGATAGCGGTTGGGAATAATTTACTATTCCCACTCCAGGGAGTGCAACAGTAGGGAAAGTGTTTGATAGCGGAGAGGAATAATTTACTATTCTAACTCCAGCAACTGCAACAGTAGGGAAAGTGTTGGATAGTGGAGGGGAATAATTTACTATTCCCACTCCAGCAAATGCAACAGTAGGGAGAGTGTTGGATAGCGGATGGGAATAATTTACTATTCCCACTCCAGGGAATGCAACAGTAGGGAAAGTGTTGGATAGCAGAGGGGAATAATTTACTATTCCCACTCCAGCAACTGCAACAGTAGGGAAAGTGTTGGCTAGCGGAGGGGATAAAATTACTATTCCCACTCCAGCAAGTGCAACAGTAGGGAAAGTGTTGGATAGCGGAGGGGAATAATTTACTATTCCCACTCCACAGAGTGCAACAGTAGGGAAAGTGTTGGATAGCGTAAGGGATAAAATTACTATTTCCACTCCAACTAATGCAACGGTAGGGAAAGTGTTGGATAGCGGAGGGGAATAATTTACTATTCCCACTCCAGCAAGTGCAACAGTAGGGAAAGTGTTGGATAGCGGAGTGGAATAATTTACTATTCCCACTCCACAGAGTGCAACAGTAGGGAAAGTATTGGATAGTGGAGGGGATACAATTACTATTCCCACTCCAACAATTGCAAAAATAGGGAAAGTGTTGGATAGCGGAGGTGAATAATTTACTATTCCCACTCCAGTAAAATAATAAACATTAATTTAAAAAAATACTTAAATAATAAAAAATAATTTACCTCTCACCAAATACCCCTATAAATAACACCACCACTATTGTTAAAAATGACACAATTAACAAAAAAGATCTACAATAATAGATGTAATATTGCCGAGATATGTGACAAAAACAGATTTATTTTAGTATTGTCTTTGAGAGGATAAAAGCAGGAAATCAGCATGAGCTGTGTCGACTGAGTGTCATAAACTTGGCAGCTGCAATAGTTCCTGTCAGAAATGAAAAGCCCCTTTAATATGTTGAGGTAAAAAGAATCAGCAAGCAGTAATATTTAAGAGGGAGATACACAAGCTGAGAAGAGAGCGGTTGCCTCTGCTGAGAAGCCCACCTCTTCACCAAGGTTGCACGTGAGGCAGAAGAGAGGATAAAATAACAGAGGAGCCTCCGCTGCTCCTTGCTCAACAGAAATCTGCAAAAACCTCAGCACAGAGTCACCAATGAGTTGCCAAGTCATTGTCTACTAAAGAAATCCAAAATGGCATACCCTCATCGGCATTAAAGCTTGCCGTTTTGTAGGTACAACACGACAGTTGAGGCGCAGTTGCCATCCTGTGTCACGCTCACTACCGTTTCTCAAAATCTGCTTCACTGTCAAGGCATGTCAATGTGAATGAATCTGTGATTTTAGCCTTAGTTTGAGAGAAAGGTCCATCCTTGTAGACACAGCAGAGTTTGAGGTTGTGCCAAGGTAGCATGGTGCAAATACCCTCCATATCCAATGCATTAACACATGTCCACTCGCTGCCATAGTCTCTGTGATAACTAAATTCCTCTTTGTATCATGCACATATTCTCCTATGCATTGCAATATTCATGCTTATGGCTATGATCAAGAATATACCAATGTTTTAGAATCAAATATGGAATTAGTTTTACAGTGGTTTGGAGATTCCTGTAGCTTTGAATATTGTTAATAATTTTCATGGTTCAAGAGTCCCAAAAGCCATATAACTTAAGGTTGTATATTTGCAAATTTCCAAGAAGCACGAACCTGGCATGTGGCAGTGGGATTTTAGGACAGTGATGGGTCTAGAATTGCATTTATGAAGGCTGCCTTCTCCTAAAGGATGCTCTGCATTTCCTTGGGGAGAAAATTGTGCCACCTGCTGATTAGATACGTTTTTGCAGAAAGTAGCAGCTTGTATCATGGGGTTGAGCTCCTTTGGCTTGTATTGAGAAAAAGGATATATACACTGGTCTAAAATGCTAAATGTTTTCAGCTTTTATGCTACAGAAAAGCTGAAAACATTTAGAGTTTTAGACCAATATATATATACTTTTCCAGTGAGAGCCCTGGTCAGTGGAAATTACAATTGTCTTTGATTCTTTTGGTGGACTGCCTGCTATTTTGCATTAAACACTAGTTGGAATTTAGGCTTCCTAACATGTTCTGTTTTATTTCTAACATCTTCTAATCCCAACATCTGGGTAAGGCCATGCACACCACTCCTCCCTTGCCCACATTGCCTCTGAAGAAAAACTCCACAACCTCCAGGTTCCATTCTGGTGAGTAGCTGGAGACAGGGTAGGTAATTCTTGGAATTACCAGCCTGTCTCTTGCCATGAGGATTACCGCCACATACAGTGCATTTAAAGCAGTGCAAAAGAATCCTCTTGATTTCCCAGGGACCGGAGGCTTCCCCATGGTGATATGCCTGCCAGGTCCTGCTTAGACACTGGCTGTAACAGGGACAAGAGCATGGCAGTGCTTGCACTGCAACAATGACGTGTGCCACCAATCTGCCATTCACCTGCCACAGCATGTGTGCCTATGTAATGAAGGTGATTATCACCAGTGGGTGTGGCAGAGTTGTTGACGGGGTGAAAGTGGGTCTTTGGCCAAAATGAAATGCAGAGAGACATAGAGATGGACAGAATTGCAGGCCAATAGAGAGATGTGTGAATATGCAGACATAGAAAGAAAAAGAAAAAAACAAGGAATGAGAAAGGCAGGCAGCGAGACACAGAGATTCTCACATAGAGGTGGATAGAGAGATTTAAAGAAACAGCAGATATACAGGTCAGGAAATAGACACACAAGCAGAATCTAATTCTAATAGGATTATAAATAAATATACAGTGGGCACAGGAAGGAGAGGTAAACAGCGCACGATTTACCAAGGAGCCAGGGAGCTAATACAAGGAGCATAAACACAATCAATCGCGATTATGCTAAACTATTCTAACATTGCGAATATATGAAGCAATTTAGTTAAAATAAGTATTTTGATTTATAGTTCTGAATAATAGATGACATTTATTTCTGAAATAAACAACATTACAGCAGGGTGCTTGTTTGGAGATGTTATAGTACATAACATCAGCTTAAAAAGACTTCATAGAAAGGCTTATTCATACTTGATTACCTTTCTATAAATGAAGCTATGACTAAGGTTTTCATTATTAATTAATTGTGGGTGGCCAGTGATGCAGAACATTCTGTGCCAGTTCGTGTGTGGTAAGTTGTTGGCAATGTCCCTTCGTGAAAGGAATGAGGTGTACTCCAGAAATGTAAACATATTGTCTGAAATAGAGTTCCCACTGTGCGTCACGTGCCAGCGATTGTCGTACTACAATCCACACAGTACATTTTAGGCAGATCAACATATACTTCTGCATCCTTTCCTGTAAATATTCATATTTCAAATTCTGTAACAGAGTTATGAAAACATTGATGTAAAACGAAACTTCACACTTTCCGATAGAAAATGTCCTACAGGATATATATGCAAAATATATAAGCACAATTTTAATAGGACTTTCATTTCAAATCGAAAGCAGCGCATTTTTTGCATCAATGGAATGTAAACTTTAGTGTGTGACAAAAGGGCCTGTTATTATCCATATACTATGCATGATTAAATTGAAATACAAATATTTCCAAAGAAAATGAATCAGTATGATGGCCTGTTTTGTCAATCTGCTGATGCACATTTCTAAGATACGCAGAAATAAATGTATACTGATTAACATATGTTGCAAATGGGTTCCACCTATTTAGTCTGCCATGAGATTTTGCTTTTGATCACCCAGTTTTTGGACCTTTACTGTAGGTAAATCTCACTACCCAAGTCACACTTACGGTAATTTCATGGAAAATTGGACAGAGCAGATTTACAGCCAGTTAAGGTTGCTGCAGCGCAACTAGTGTAAGGGTCACTGGGATGGTTACACATGAACTTCTGTGCACATCACTCCTCTTTCTGATTGTGGTCTACTAGACGTCCCCTCCAAGGTAGGAACCACAGCTTTGGCAGCCTTTCAGGAGATCTCACTTTCACATTCACAGCAGGCCTTCCTTCCTTTCCGGTTCTCCCAACGACCCCTGCCATTCTTAATCTTCACAAGGTCATTGACATTGTCAACCCGCTTATCAATAACATTCTCAATACCTCATTAGCAACAGCCGACATCCCCTCAGAATGGAAATTGGCAGTGGTGAAACCCCTGCAAAAAAAATAACTTGCAGATCCTGACACACTGTCTAACCTTTGCTCCAATTCACAGCTTGTGGTACTAACCAAAGTGCTCAAAAAAATTGTCAATGGCCAACTAACTTCCTTTCTGGAAAACTCGAATGTACTTCATTCCCAGCAATCTGGTTTTCGCCCCAAACATTCTACTGAATCTGCTCTGTTGGAAGTTTCTGACACTAAAGAACTGAAACTAGACGCGGGAAACAATATGGTGCTGATTCTATTGGATCTCTCCACTATTGTTCAATACTATCTCACACTATATACTCCTTTTACGACTCAAAGACTATGGCAATTCCCATAAATCCCTGGCCTGGAATAAATCCTTTCTAACAGGTAGGAGACAAGTAGTTCCATTAGGACTTTTTTCATCTATAGAAATACCAGTGACATAAGGAGTTCCGCAGGGCTCAATTTTCAGCCCTGCAGTATTCCATATATACATGGCCCCCTCTAATTTCCCTTATAGCTTCTTTTGGTATTGCTACTACATCATATGCAGATGATACGCAGCTGATTCTCTCATTGAACAAAAGGTATTTTTGGGCACAGAATTTAACTTCCAAACCTGTCTGACTGAAGTTGTGCTGTGGATGCAATCAAACTACTTAAAATGCAACACAGACAAAATGGAGATCCTGCTATTTGGCAAGTCTAATTGCTTTTCTCCAACTCAATGGTGGCCGAACTCGGTACTCCCACCCCCGCCACAGTGGAAGTGGCAAGAAATTTAGGAGTGCAATTTGGCACCTTACTCTGTTTTCACCCTCAAGGTCTTGCCGTTGCTGGTATATCTTTTATTAATCAAATCCATAAGAAAGGTTTTTGACTTCCTCCCATTAGCCACCAGAAAAACAGTTGCTTTTGCCCTTATTACTCCCAGACTCAATCACTGTAACAGTCTCTACGCAGGATCCTCAAAATATATACTTCACAAACTTCAGATGGTGCAATATGCGACAGCCAGACTTGTGCTGAAACTCCCCAGACGAAGTTCTGCTTCCACTGCTCTAAAAACTCTATATTGGTTATTGATACACAAAACGATTCTTTCTAAAGGTCCTTTTACTGGTCTTCAGAGCATTCAAAGTTGCTGGTTCTAAATACTTGATGGCCAGCATCACGCACTATACAACCCAAATAACCTTGAGATCCTCTCACATGAACCTCCTTAAGCCCCCCTCATTCAGACTTAAAACCAAAGTTGTCAAATCCGTCTCATTACTAGGATCCAATTCAAGATATCAGCTCCTCAGCCCTGTGTGGTTCAAAGAATCAAAAGCCCTTTTTAAAAAGCATTTAAAGACCTGTCTTTTCCTGGCCCCTCGATGCACTCTGTTACTCCCTTATCTAGTCAGCCTCACTTTCTCTCTTTTCTTCTTTCCCTTTCATTTGGGTTATTGGATTTAAACCTGCAGCCCCAGGATGCTCCGTTGTGAGTGGCAGTGTGCTTTATAAGTGTATAATTCATTCTTTCATTCATTCACATGCATGCGTGCTGCACGTGAGAGACTACCATTGTGCGTGGCCAAGTGCCAGTGCCAGTTTTAAACTGCAAATTCAACCTGTCAAAATTACCCATTTTGACAGGTCTAAAACTTCCTTTTAAATATTGTCGCCTCTGAGTAGACCTTATTGCCCATAAAAGCAGAATGCATTGTGTTTAAAAGTAGGGCATGTAAAAGTTAATGTTGAACATGTGCTTACAGTGAACAATCTCCAAAAGCTACTTTTACTGTAGCAAGGCTCGCTACTTCTAAAGAGAAATACTTGCCTACATTGTTACATTTATTAAATGCTAAATTCGGATTGGTAGCAGCTAGAGAAATGATTCAAGGACTCATTTTTATAATTATCCAAAATCTAAGTAAATGGTGAAATCTTATTTTGTCTTACTGTTAAGCAAAATGTTCTTTTAAAAAGTTGGTGTTTTTTGGCAGAAAGCTAGGATGTACTCAACTTTCACCGGGGAGCTAGATGACTCCCCTGTGGTGAGATGTAGATTGCTTCAAGAGAAAGAACAAAGGGCTTGGGTGTGAGCAGGTGCTGGTCTGTCCTTGACAGGACGACCTAGGGACTGTTCCCAAGGATTAGTTACATTTCAAAGTGGCATTCCCTTTTACAAGCAGATGAACCTGACAGCAGATCTGCCCCATTCCTTTGCTGCTCTAGTGAACTTGGATCTTTTACCAGTGGGAGGGGGAGCTGCCACAGAACAGGTTTGAAGTTACTACAAGGAAGGGTTTGACCATTATTATATCCACACCGCTGGGTGGAAACAGGCGCTCTGATCAGGGGGAGAAGGTTTCTGCCATATTGGGATGTGCCAGAATGCTGTGCTGAAGGGTTGGGACAGGGGTGGAGCTTTTACCCGAGGGCCCCCATTTCCCTGAGGACTGACATAAATTAATCAAAAACAGTGCCACAGCACTGAATCATTGCCTGCCTTTGGTACCCCATCACCCAAGGCAGGATCCCTTACACAGGGTATGTTACCGCCCCTTCCATGCCCATGTCTGGGGTCACACCCATTACCGGAGAATCACTCCTGCACAGTGAGCCGAGGGAGAATTTGCTCCTCTGGTGGTGGGATAGGAGTAAAACAGAGGCTGGCTCCCACGCAGCACAGGAGCTGCTTGCATTGTGTCGTGGGGCCGCAGAGGACTTGGGACTCCACCCCCACTGTCCTCCAACGACAGATGCCTCTGTGGGTGCCTAGGGTGGGACCAGAGCACCTTTCATAAAAATCAAAAAACAAAAAGAAAGACGAGCTATGCATGGCCTGCTAATGAAACAAAGCAAGTAAACCTGCTAATAAAATAATGTCCTGTAATATCTAATTTACATATTTCTTTAGTGCTTGTGGGGCCCAACACTAAGCAGGGGCACACCCACATTGTCTTTGAGAGTTGTGGGGTCTGCATGGAATGCAGCAGCCTCTTTTCAACATGATTAAAAACAAACTTGCCCTAGGTCTCCTGGGTCATGGAACTCATGAACCCAGGAGACGTTTTCTGTATTTTCAAAACAGTCCCACAAGAGTGTTCTTTTCAATTCACAAATCACAGCACAATAAAGGATGCTTACTGATTTTCAGGATCATAAAAGCAAGTCTTTGGTTGATACCCTTTCCGTTAAGGATGGTTCTTAACCATGGTTTCTCCTTTTTAGGTGTGGCATCGCAGGGATGGTGTTCGCTGCGTTGCCGGTTTTGCAGGAGATAAGATGTCCGCAGTGTCGGAGATTCGCAGGAGAGCCGTGGGGCGTTGCAGGGATGGAGTTCGCTGTGTCGCTGGCTTTGCAGGTGAGAAGATGTCCGCAGTTTCAGAGATTCGCAGGACAGCCCAATGCAGAAGAAACACAAGAAAAGTGTGGATTCCTTCAGGTGAGCGGGATCGATGAAGAAGATTCGTCCTCTTCAACCAGTGGGTATGCCAAGCACTGCCTCCTGGTTTGAGTGCGGTATAAATACCATTCCCAACTCCTGATGAGGCAGCACAAATAAGCCCATAGTCATGTGCCTATGAGTTAGCCCAAAAATCCCAATAGTCAGATTTCAAAACAAAAAAAATAAAATCCCAATAGTCATGTGCCTATGAGTCAGCCCAATTTTCACCATAGTCATGATGAGTCTGCCTGAAGGCCCTCGGGGATGGTACTGTTTGTACTTTGGTGTTTTTCATGACTCAGTGGCATAGGGCCCTGGGGGATATTTACCATACCAAGGACATTGTCAAGCCTACGGGACAATGAGTCCCCTGAACAGCCAGGGAGGCATTGAGACATGTGCTCAATCCTGCAAGCCCCCACACACAAGGTACAGGAGTAGTGGGAACACAAGGAGGTCAGGGTCATGACACCAAGCCTTTTTTTCTATTTGGGGGTACTTCGGGTTATGCATTCCTAATTTTATTTCCACATAGGGTATCCACACAATTTTCTATTACAGTATCGTAAGGATTCAAAAATACCTAGGGTTTGTGGATTCACCTGATGAGGACTGGAAAAAATAACCAAAATACAGCTAAGATTTGTGGGTTCAGGGAAAAAAGTGCTCAGTAAAAAAAGTAGCTATTTTTTTCTAAAAATGGCATCAACAAACAGTTTCTAGTGCTAAAATCCCCATCCTCCCAACATTCAGGAACATGCAGCGCTGTATCAAAAACTAACATTTTTACCACAGCTTTGGCATTTTTCTAGGAGATAGCCCATTTTTCTTAATTTTTGTGCTTTCAACATACTTCCAGTTTGTGGAGGAAATGGGTATGAAACCCATGAGTGATGTGGAAAGCTATACAACGCTGTCATCTGAAACTTCTTGTCAAGATGGCAAATTTAAAAAAAGCAATATACCGTTACATCCACTAGGACCTTCTGGTTGTGGGCATATATAGGGTTTGTAGGTTTTCCAATAACCCGAGGTCCCCAGAGTCATCAACTTATCTGCACCTTATAATGTTTTTTCATTGTGTACAGAGTATAGACCCATTCATACGGTAAAATATAAAGAGTGAAAAATCGGTATGACTGAAACCTATATAGTTCTGAAATGTACACCAGATGCTGAGTTTAATAGCAGTAGTTATTTGTACATCTCTAAATTTGTGGGTACTTGTTAGACCTGACATCTTTGGCGTGGTATTCCCCCAAAGCTTTTGCTTTTGCTATTGATTGCTGAATTTGTTTTTGTTGGCTTTAGGACTCTGTGCACTTTACCACTGCTAAAGTTCATTCATACTCATTTGAATGAACCAGACAGCCAACAGTCGACAGCAACTGTCCGAGATGACCGGGATTGCGAGACCTACCATTCGCGCTACAGCATGTTAGCCCACAACTACTACCAAGGCAAAGCTCCAGCTACAACCACAGCCAGATCTTCGTGCTACAGCGACAACCGTCTGTGACACTTGACCTGCTCTTCACACTGAAAGTCTCCTTGCAGAATCCCCATTTTTTTTTTATACAATATAATCAGGGGTAACATATTGCCAAAAATTTAAATTTTAAAAAAGGAGATGGGGTGACTCATCCAGGCATGATGTTGGACTCCCAACCCTGAATAGGTGCATCAAACTCTCTGCCCCCGGGGGGTGGATTGAGGGTGTTTTTCCCAAAAGGTACTCTAGGGACAGAAAGGCTACTAGACACAAGGGGAAAAATAGTCCCAAAAAATAAAAAGCATCGGCAAAGCCATTAGGTCTCACCAATGCAAGAGCTAAAGCCAATATGTTTTAGCCATGTTGTACACCAGTGTGTCTGCTGTACAGCATGGCTGAAGGTTAGTGGTGTAAAGGAGAGTGGCATGGATAGGAGTGTCATAAAGTGGAATAGAGTGGAGTGTTATGGAGTGGCGTGGGGTGTGGCATAGAGTGGTATACAGTAAAATTGAGCAGCATGGAGTGAAGTAAAATAAAGAGTCATGGAGTGGCGTGGAGTGGTGTAGAGTGCTGTGGGGTGTCATGGAAGGAGTAGACTATCGTAGAGTGGAAGGGTGTAGAGTGGAGTAGAGTTGAGTGGCACAGAGTTAATAGAGTGTCAGAGTGGAGTAGAGTGTCGTAGAGTGGAGGTGCATAGAGTGCCATAGAGTGGTGTAGAGCAGAGTGGAGTGGAATAGAGGGTGTTGAGTAGAGTGTTGTAGAGTGGAGTGGCATAGAGTAGAGTGGACTGGCATAGAGTGTCATAGAGTGGAGTGGCGTAGAGTGGAGTAGCATTGAGTGGAGTAGCGGAGTGTAGTAGAGTGAAGTAGTGTGTCATAGAATAGAGTGGAATGAAGCGGCATGGAGTGGCATAGATGGAGTTACATAGAGCGTCACAGACTGGAGTAGTGTTGGAGAGTGGCATAGAGTGGAGTAGAGTGTTGTAGAGTGGTGTGGTATAGAGTGGAGTAGAGTGGAGTTGAGTTTAATGGAGTGGAGCATCATAGAGTGGAGTATTGTAGAGTGGAGTGTCGTAGAGTGGAATGTCATAGAGTGGAGTGGCCTAGAGTGAAGTGGCATAAAGTACAGTGGTGCAGAGTACATTAGCGTAGAGTGCAGTGGCGTAGAGTACATTGGTTTTGAGTGGTGTAGAGTGCAGAGACATACAGTATAGTGGTGTAGAGTAGATTGCAGTAACGTAGAGTCCAGTGGCGTAGAGTGCAGTGTCATAGAGTAGATTGTTTCACAGTAGAGTGAAGTGACGAAGAGTGGAGTGGTGCAGGGTAGAGTGCAGTGGTGCAGGGTAGAGTGCAAAGGTATAGAGTAGAGTGGCATAGAGTGCAGAGGCATAGAATAAAGTGGTGTAGAGTGGAGTGGTGCAGATTAGAGTGGCATGGAGCAATGCAGAGATCAGTGCAGTAGAGTGGCAAAGAGTTGAGTGGTGCAGGGTAGAATAGAGTGGCGCAAAGTGCAGTGACATAGAATGCAATGGTGCAGAGTGGCATAGCATACAGTGGCTTAGAGTGTTGCAGAGTAGAGTACAGTGGCATAGAGCGTAGTGGTGCAGAATAGTTGGCATAATGTACAGTGGAGTAGAGTGACTTGGTTTTGAGTAAAGTGGTGCTGACTGCATTGGCATAGAGTGCAGTGTTTTAGAGTAGAGTAGCGTAGAGTGCATTGGCATTGAGTAGAGTGGTGCAGAGTAGAGTAGAGTTGCGCAGAGTGGTGCAGCATAGAGTGCAGTGGCATAGAGTGCAGTGTTGTAGAGTGGAGTGGGGCAGAGTGGGGTGGTGTAGAGTGGAGAGGCATGGAGTGGCATGGAGTGGCGTAGAGTGCACTGGCAGAGATTGCAGTGGCGTAGAGTAGATTGTTTCCGAGCAGAGTGAAGTGGCGTAGAGCATTGGTTTACAACTGGCTAATATTTTTAATAAACCTGCTAAAGCGGAAGAAATATTAGGGGTAAAGCTTTCTGACGAAACTAAAAATAAGGAACAAAGCATCCAAATCCCGATAACAGTTACAATAAATAAGAAGGGCCGCACCTGCAGGCTCTCTTTCACAGAGTCAAAAATTGAGACCCCATGGGCATCAACATACAAAAATCCTGGGAACCTGGAGACAGAAACAAAAGAAGGAAACTTCAAGGCTTTATTACAAGAAAGGGCTCCCAAAGAACCTGTTGGCCAAGAATCTCAAAGAGGCCGCGAAACACACAACGCCCATAAATCTCAACCAGCCAAAGATGATACTACAAATCCTTTAAACAGCACCATAGAGACTACATCAAAATTGACATTCGTGCCAGAGTACCCCACCAAAGGAAGACAAGACATACTGAACCGAGGGAACTTGTTAACGCTGTTCAAAGAGATACCGGAATTAAAGGGGATAACATCAATGGATCTTGTAGCCGTAGAATTCCAGCCAACGGCATTTTCCCCAAACACAGAAGAGTCTTTGACTACTTGGACTTCCAAGGAACTAGTGGACAGGATCTACGTAACAAGAACAACATTCGAAACCTGGGGAATCACTTTAAGGCTGCACAAATGACCAAAATATCCATACCCCCTTTTACAAAGCACAGCGATACCAAAAACGGGACAATCCTTAGGGAAAGGCCAAAAAACTTGCCTGCGTGGCACTAGAAACACCTCGCCACCTGCACAAAGCAACTCAACCGAGAAAGATGTAATAGCAAACCCATCAAACTTCGAACATCAGCCAGGTGACAGCCAGGACTGGTCCTGGGTGCCAACGGCCCTGAGCAAAAAGAATGCACCTGATGAAAATCTATGGACAGGTCCTGATGACACCATGGGGGTGTACTCAGGCAGGAACAACGGGGACGAATTTAAGAGCTGCTCAAGGAACAACCACGGTTCTGGAGTAATGGGTTTGGACACAATTAAGATCTGCTCATGGAATGTCCACGGCTTCAGAGAAATGGGCCAAGACCACAAAACCTTGTCCTTCTTACAAAATCAAGATCTAATATTGCTCCAAGAAACATGGAACGTGAAACCAGTCCCAATTCCGGGCTATATAGGACATCATATTCTGGCAGAAAAATTCTCAAATTTCGGGCATCCTAGAGGAGGATTATCAATCTATGCTATGGCAAAATACAGTTGGTTAATAGAAGAATTAGACGCTGGAGAAAACTAGTTGCAAGTATTAAAACTCACTGGTGAACTTCACTCCAACAAGTCAAGCTGGCAAGTAATACTTGTCAAGGTATACATCCATCCTGAGAAAAAGTCGTAGAAGGAAATATTCCTAACACTGGTGAACCTGATTAAGGTGCTGCAAAGGACCCACAAACACAGAAATCTGATTATTTCGGGAGATTTTAACAGTAACCTCATCAGAAGCAAACAGACCAGAAGAAAGGGGAAGGACGTCCTGGGAAACCAATTAATAACTCGGGAGTTGGAAGTTCTAGGCCTGACCACCTTGAACGGTAACGTAACCGGAGATAGACCAGCGGCCATTATGCACCTGAGCGGAAAAAGCCAATCAATGATAGATTTCACCATTGCCAGCAATAACCTCATCCCCATGATTGATTCTTTTCAAGTCTGTCCACACCCAGAATATGATCACTTTCCGCAGATCATGAAAATTAACATCATACTGATCCAGGCACGAAAATTTAAATCTCTAGTACAATATCCAGAAAAGTATAACCTGAGGAAATTAAAGTGGCGAGGATCAGACACAAAGATAATAAAGGATACAATCCAGGATCACGTGAATCAAAAAGGGACACAGAAAGAAGAAGAAACAGTAAAAAATTGGGAACTTTTGGGTCAAGTTCTCATTCAAAACTTCCCAGTCATTCCCGGACGCCAAAAGAAAATAGAAACCAGGAAGGATCCATGGTTTAACATTCAACTGCGAGATCAAAAAAGAAGGATCGCAAGAGAGATTCGACTTCACGCAGCGGCAGCAAGAAAGGGTAAAAAACCAGACAAAGGCAATCTTAAGGAAATGCAGAAAAAGTACAAGGAAAAATTGAGGGAAGCAAAAATAGAGTACAAAGAAACCATCTGGAAAAAATTACTGTGGGCAAGCAAATTGCCAATAAGCAGGGAGTTCTGGGGAATAATTAACAACTTGACCAAGGGACCAACACTCCAACAAGAAGCAGGAATAGGCGAAGAAATATGGATACAACATGTGCAAAACATGTACAACACTACGGACCATAATAAGTATGCTACAGCAACTATGTATTTTGAATCATCTCGAGAGAAAAAGCGTGGAGAAGAAAAAATCAGTCCCCAGCCTCATGAAGAAAGCCATCAGACAGAACCAGAGATAAGTAGTAACGAACAAAATAATCACACTGACGTTAAACAACTAAAAGGAATAATAAAAAAAACTAAAAACGGAGGGGGCAGCGGGACCAAAAGGGCTCCCAAATGCTCTATTAAAGCAAGCACCTGATTTTTGGGCAGACTATCTCACGCCCCTCTTCAACCACATTTATAGCCAGAACAAGGTTCCAAACTCCTGGAAAGGGAATATAATTCATCCAATATTTAAACAAGGAAACCACAGTAAGCCAGAAAACTACAGACTGATATCCCTGATTGATATAGAGGCCAAATTATACGCATCATGTCTCCAAACTCACCTCCAAGATTGGATAAATGAAAAGAGCATAATTCCAAAGTTTCAAACAGGCTTTAGGTCAGGGATGGGAACAACCACAAACCTGGCAACCCTGGCACTTTTAACAGAAAAAGCAGTAAAAAGAAAAACACGATTACTTGCATGCTTCAGCGACCTGAAATCAGCGTTCGATAGAGTGACCAGAATTCGACTTTGGGAAAAACTAAAAACCTGGGGGCTACCAACCAAATTACTGGATGCAATGATCGCCCTTCATAGTGAAACCTGGGCGAGAGTGAAACTAGGCGACGAGAGTAGAGTATCTGCCAAAATAAGTACACAGCACGGCCTCAAACAAGGCTGCGTCCGGCACCGAGCCTATTCAATCTGTTTCTAGCAGACATAACAAAATACATGCAATCAGCTAAGAGTCACCCCCCCAACTTTGGCCAAAGAGCCAATTCCTTTTTTACAATACGCAGATGACATCGTGGTGTTGAGTCAAAGCCCGATTGGTCTGCAAAGAGCAATAAACAACCTAGTAATTCACTTGGACCAGGAAAACCTTGAGTTGAATAAAAAGAAAACAAAGATTGTATGCCTAGTGGATTCCAAGAAAAATAAGTTTAAATGGTACGTCAAGGATGTTCAAGTGGAAGAGCAAGCTTCTTATAAATACCTAGGTATAAAACTGGGGCGGGGCACGACATATAAGGACCAAAAAATTGATCTAATAGCGAAAGCCCAATCACTAATCTTTGCCTTTATATTGTTGAACAAAAAACTGAGCTGCCCAGCCTACACCCACCTCTTGAAAGTGATGGCAGCACAAACATTGCCCACTCTGTCATACGGCCTGGAAACATGGTGTGGCAAGTAGTCCGAGTTATTGAACGAGCTCCAAACCAAAGTATACAAGGCCGTCTTCAATCTCCCTAAGTCCGCATCCCCTGCACAGGTACGGCTAGAATTTGGCCTTCTAAACCAGAAATTCCGTAGTATGAAGTCCTTTGTGAAGCTCTGCCATAAATTTAGATCATCAGAGCCCGGCTCATTGAACAGCCAATGTTGAGAAGAAATCAAAGCCCAAATGGCCCAAGAAACACCCAATACATGGGGAGCTCACTTGAGAAAATCTTTGGTGGAATTGGATATTCAACCAGTATGGGAGAGCATGGTAGAAAAGGCAAAATTTAACAAAGTCAGCAACGATTCTGCAAAGAAAAAATCCCTCTTGGAAGACAAAAAAACCTTGTCCAAACGACGTCACACGTGGACAGTGATAAACTCTTACACACATACAAAGCCCCAAGCTTATCTAGCAGCCCATTTCTGTATCGAGATATAAAGAGCTTCCTTCATTACCGTTTAGGAATGCACGACTCGAAGGAACTGCTGCCATCATGGAAATGCAAAAAAACAAGCTACGATCTGTCGATTATGTGGTTACTCTAACGAAACAATAACTCATTTGTTCTGTGCATGTCCCGCAGTTAAGGATTTAAGGAAATCCTTTTTAAAATCTATTTTCAACAAGCTAAACATTCGCACATGTAGACAAGCTGTGATTAGCTGGATGGAGGAATCCTCAATTATTTTGTCTTGCCGGGGTGTAAAATATTTTACACAAATAAGGAAACTCCTCCGGCAAGAAGACTCAGAAAATAAGAGTGTTGGCTGAAGGAATAGCTTTTGGAAAGGGTCTTAGGCACTATTTACAATTGGTCAAATTCACACCAGGTTTAGAAGTAGGATCAATATTTTAACCATTCAACAACATTAAATGCACTGAACTTCTTGTTTTTAAGGGTTTTTTGTTGTTTTTTTTAGGAAAGAAGAGAAAGGAAAAAAAAAGACTTTTAGTATGAGTTTTTATTAATTAAACAAATAAAGATTGATTGATATATGAATCATCATAGGCTGTTCGCACATTACAGACCCTATTCTCGTAGGCACGTTAGCACTTTAACTCTACGGCTTGATTTGTCGTAACAGTTTTTAACCAACCCTGCTGCTTGTGTTTCATCAAACAGCAACCGCTTGCGGCTTCTGTTTATGAATCTTCATTACGTTATTTGCACATAGAAAGATACATGCCTTCAGGCACAGAACTTTGCACTTTACCCTTAGCTTTAAACATGCATCACTCATTTTTACATATTGTCTGTATTTTATAAACTGCACATTGTTCGTCGCTGCCCTACAAATACTCATGTCATGGTCCAGTGGCACTTTGGGTGTTCTTATTGTGATATTTGTATTTTATGTATCTTGTAATGATTTTAAGTAATCACACAATAAACTTTGAATGAACGAACAAACTGGCTAATATATATTGTTTGGGCAACCTTACATGGATTTACTCATTTCCCTTGCTCCAATATCAACTAATGTATAAACCAGTGCCATATTGGTGACAATGTTTTGTGTAACCCAGGAGTCTTGTCTATATGCTGGCGGACAAGGGAGTATGTGTTGGTTTTTGATATTGATTATTTTTTTTTTAAACTGTTTTTATGAACACAAAAGTGACCTGCATTGGATGACATATACATTACACGTGATGGATTTACATTTTTGATATAGGCAACAGTATTGACAAGCCGTATCTGGAAAGCAATTGCATTTAGTAGTACATCTAGAATGGGGTGAAGGCCTCCTCCTACCCCCTCGCCATTTCAATCCCAAGTCTGGAGGAGGTCCAGTGTCTTTCAGACCAGTGGGTCATTGCTGCCCATCTCCCCATTTTCATCCTCAAGACCATAATATCTTAACCATGGGGCCCAGATCCTAGTGAACTTTCTGGGGCAGCCCTGTGCCTTGTATGTCACTCTTTCCGCCCCCATGTATAAATCCATGCCCGCCCTTCACTCCGCTAGTGTTGGAGGGTCTGGGGCCCCCCAGTGTTTAGCGATGTCTCTCTTGGCCACTACCAACCCCAGGTTACATAGTAAAAGTCCATGGCGAGGGAGGTCAATCTCAGTGGAGACATCCAGCAGCACAATATTTGGCGTCTCTCTGTATACAGGCTCCCATTATCTCTCCCAGCTCCCCCAGTATCTATCTCCAGTATTTCTCTATCAGGGGCAGTCCCCTAGTGTGTGTGTATATATGTACCGCACTCCGTTTTACACCATAGACAGTTAGGCGTATCCGCCCTCGCCATGGCGTGAAGGTGTTCTCTATTAAAGTATATTCTGTGCAGGATTTTATATTGCACTAATCTCATTCGTAGTTTAATTGTGACCTCCCTAGGGTGCATTAGGGCGGCCTACCAGTCAATGTCTGGTAGCTGTCCAGTCATGGCTTCCCACTTGGCTCTAAGGATCATTAGTTTAACCGGGATATTATTAATTAACGTTTTGTAGGTCCATGAGATTGATTTATCTGGAATTTCTTCCTGTAATAGCCTACCCTCGAGTGGGGCAAATTCAGGGATATCAGTGGGGTCTATCGCCTCTGCTTTCCAGGCATGTTGTAGCTGCAGATATTTGTATCTCTGAGAATTGTGTAGTTGGAATTCGGATTGAAGTGTTTCAAAGGGGATTAAAGTTCCTTCCTTAATTATATCTCCCAAGTTAGAAATCCCCGCCATGTCCCATTGTTGGAAACCTTGGAGTTTGTTTATTTCAGGCAATTTTGTGCCCTCCCACAGTGGTGTTCCCCTCGTCAATTTCTTGTCCCATTTCATCTGCCTTTTCCACCCCTCTCCACGCCTCTATGACTCTCTGTGTGGCTGGCAGCAGTTGATTTGTCCCCTTACCCACGTATACGTAGTGTAGGAATTGTTCGCTCTCGGAATTGGAGCCATCCCACGGCGTAAGTGGGGGGATCCCTGGGCATGTATCCTGTACATGCCCAGGGATCCCCCCACTGTAGTAAGCCTGTATGTCAGGTAGGGATATTCCTCCATTATAATGATTACGTTGAAGTGTCAGCAGGGCTATTCGCAGCTGACACCTACCCCAGAGAAGTGTACGCAGTTCCCCATTGATGGCGGTGAAGATGGCCTCTGGTATTCTGCAGTATGTATTCTGTAGTATGTATAGTAGTTTTGGGAGTGTTATCATTTTGTATAGTGCGGCTCTCCCAAGTATCATCAAAGGGAGCCTTCTCCATCTTGCCACATCTTCGCAGAATTCCACCAAGATCCGTTTGATGTTGCGGTGGATGCATAATGTGTAATTCGTGGAGATGTAGAGCCCCAAATATTGAAATCCATCGCTCACCACCGTAAGCTGCTCAGGTATGCTTTCGGTATCAAGCGAGCCCCCTACCACATAGAGGATGGACTTGTTCCAGTTAATGTTATACCCCGAGTGGTTCCCGTATTCTCCAAACAGCTGTAGGATCAGCCAGAGTGTCTTATCTGGGTCGCTGACATATAGTAATATGTCATATGCATACAATGAGATCCGCTCATCGTTAGCTAAGCCGGTGTTGTCTCTGAAGCCTCTCATGTCGGGGTGCGCCCTAACCATGCATGCAAGTGGATATAGTACTAACACAAATAGTAGCGGGGAGAGGGGACAGCCCTGCCTGGTGCCTCTCCTCACAGGGAGCTCCACTGAAAGTATCCGATTGACGCTCACTCTGGCCCTGGGGTACCAAATCTATTCATGCCATGAAGGTGGGCTCAAACCCGAACTTTAGCAGAACCTGGTGCATGTATGGCCAGTGCACTGCTTCAAATGCCTTTTCAGCATCTAGGGAGAGAAGAGCGTGAGTGGTCCGCCTGTTTTTGACTGTCTCTAACCAATTGGCCAAGCGGCTAGGATTGAAACATGTGGCACGTTTAGGCATAAAGCCGGATTGGTCACTGTGAATTAATGATGTGATTACCGGCAGTAGATGGGCCGCTAGATAAAAAATGTCAATATTTTAGTGTCCACATTGAGTAGCGATATCGGGCGGTAGGAACTGCAGTCTGTGGGAGGCTTACCGGGTTTGTGGATCACCACTACGGTTGCCTGGCATAGGTTGGGTAGTAAAGCTCCCTCCTCCAGCACCGCCTGGAACATATTTAAAAGGTGTGGGGCCAATAGGTTGGAATTTTGTTTAAAACATTTGGGTGGTGGCCTGTTTGGACCTGGGGCTTTCCCTGGTTTCTGACGCATCAGTCACTTCTTGCAACGTCAAGCCGTTGTCGAGAGCTGATCGATCTTCTTGCATGAGGCTGGGAACTTCTATGGCACTATGGTAACTATGTATTTGGGCTGCGTTTGCCAATGGTCTGTCCTCGTAAAGGGTCCTATAATAATAGGCAAAGGCGTCAGCCAGGTCCTGTGACGCAGTGTGTGTCTGATCCGCTTCATTGACCACGGTCACCCACCTGGCCTCTCTCTCTCTGTTGCCCAGCCAGGCCAAATGTTTTCCCAGCCCTATCTCCAGACTCGTAGAGTTGGTGCTACGTGGCCAGGACCTGGGTTCGTACCTCACGTTCCACTAATGCCTGATACTCCCTCCGTGTCACTGCTATTTGGCGGAGCAGCTGCGTGTCTGAGTTGGGGTTGGTATGTCTTTCTAGGTCTATTAGCTTGCGTTCTAGAGCCTCAACTTGGCGGGTCTCCTCTTTCCGCTTGCGGGCTATTATGTTTTGTGCTCTTTCCCACAGTACAGCTTTGTATTCTCCCATAGAGTTGCTGCTGAGGGCACTGAACCCTCATTTTCACTAAAATGAGTTCCGTGGCCGTTTGGATCCCTTTGACTATTTAGGGATCTTGTAGGTCCCAGGCAGCCAGCCTCCACTCCTGTTGAGTCTTTTGGGCACCACCCCACACCGTCAGCCACAGAGGCGAGTGGCCTGATACGCCCCTGGCAAGGTACTCAGCTCTTTATATTCTTCCTATCACCCCTGCGGGTGCGAGGAGGTGATATAACCTGGAGAAAACTCTATGAGCCCCGGAGAAGTATGAGTAGCAACGCGCTGTAGGGTTGTGCCTGCGCCATAAGTCAGTGAGCCCAAGGGACCCCACAAATTCATCTAGCTGGGTGGGTGCATGCGTTCCCACATCCACTCTAGAGCAGTCTGCGTGCGGGTCCAGTATGTCATTGAAGTCACCCCCAACTATGTGCGTGGAGGACCCAGACCTCAGGAGTATGTCGGCTATTTTGGTAAGCGTTTGGCTCAGCAGTCGCGGCGGGGCATATGCACTGACCAAAGCAAACTCCCTCCGGCCCCATGTTCCCTATACTGCGACATACGTGCCGTTCGGGTCCATCCATGTTCTAGTAGTGTGGAAGCGGGTGGTTTTCCTGATCAGTATGGCAACTCCTCTGGACCCTGAGGTATAGCCTGCATGTGCCAGTAAGGTGTAGGGCCACCTCCCCAAGCAGGCACAATGTGTACCCAGGAGGTGTGTCTCTTGGAAGAGAACTATGTCAGGCCTGAGCCTTTTAAGATATTTAATAATTTGCCCCCTCTTCACCTTATTCCCTGTTCCATTGACATTCCATGTTATGTTATGTTATGTTAATTATATTTATAGAGCGCACGGTTACCCGAGGGTGTCCTGGCACTAGTAGCTCAACTCTACTGAGATCAAGGATGCAAGAAGGTGTAGCTGAGGGATTCTATAGGTTAAATAGCCAAGTTTTAGGTTCCTTCCTGAATGCGAGGAGGTCAGTGGAGTTCCTCAGATTCCAACGGAGGGCATTCCAAGCTTTGGCCGCACCTGAAATGAAACTTCTCTCCCCCCAAGTAGTTTTATTCATGGGCGGTGCGCTCACTAGTTTGGCTCCTAGTGAGCGCAAAGTTCTTTTTGGAGTGTACCATTGAAACTGGTGAGTCAAGAATTCAGGACCCTGGCCATGTAGTGCTTTGAAGACAATACATAGAGACTTAAAGTGCACCAGTTTCCTGATAGGCAGCCAGTGTATTCTTCGAATTTCCTTGGTGACAGATACAAATTTGGGGGTACCTGTCACAAGTCTTGCTGCCGCATTTTGCAGGATCTGTAGTTTATTTAAGTGCCACTCTTGGATATTGAGGTATAGCCCGTTGCAATAATCCAGCTGTGACAAAATAAGGGATGAGACGACCGTTCGTAAACTGTCTTTTGGCAGGAAAGGTTTGATCTTTTTAAGCAATTTAAGGGAGTGAAAGGTGGCTGAAGTCGTGGCATTTATGTGGTCCTCAAAGCTCAACCTATCATCCACCGTAACACCCAGATTTTTTGCCTTCCCTGTAACATTCGGGAGGGTGCCCAGATCTGATGGCCACCATTCCGGGGACCAAAAGTTGGGCTTATTTCCGAACAAGAGGATCTACGTTTTACCTGAGTTTAATTTTAGGCAATTCTGTGTCATCCAAGTTTTGACTGCTCCCATGCAGTCATGAAACTTCTTGCTCATCCCTACTTCTTGTCCCGGTAGCAGTGACACTACAATTTTTGTGTCATCAGCATATGAGGTAAGACTGAATCCATAGGATCTGATCAGGGGGGCCAGAGGTGCCACATAAACATTAAAGAGGGTAGGGCTAAGGGACGATCCCTGCGGCACTCCACACGGTAAAGAGAAAGGTTTAGAATAGAACTTCCCTAGGGACACTGTTTGAGTTCTATCAGTTAAAAAAGCTTTTAACAGCATCCATGCCTTGCCCTTGACTCCATACTCCGACAAACGGTCCATCAGGAGCTCATGATGGACCATGTCGAAGGCCGCGGATAGGCCCAGCATAATGAGGGCAGCCTCACCTCCTTGGTCCAGGGCTTTCCTAATTTCTTCAGTTGATTTTATCAGGGCAGCCTCAGTACTGTGCCCTACTCTGAAACCATACTGAGTGGGATCTAGTAGCTTATTCTCATAGAGAAAGGCACTCAACTGGGAGTTTATTTCTTTCTCAACCACTTTCGCTGGCAGTGGGAGACGAGAGATGGGCCTAAAGTTGTTTGGATCCAATGGATCCAGATTGTGTTTTTTCAGTAGTAGTAGTATTGAGGCCATCTTCCAAAGGCTAGGGAAATCTCCTGATTCGAACATGGCATTGAATACTGATGTAAGTGCGGTAGCAATAGGTTCCGGGGCTAGATTGGCCACTGACACTGGACAGGGGTCGTACGGGGATCCCGACTTAATTGAGCCCAGAAGCAACTTTGTATCATTTATACAAAGTGGGACAAATTTCTCAAGTATGGGACAGGCCCCTATGGCTTGCTTAGCTCCGGTCATCAGATTTCCTATACCTCCTTGTGGGAGTTGGTTGAAGGCTGAGAAAATAGCTACCACCTTGTTTTGGAAGAACCTAGCAATTTCTTCACTCAATTCTTGATTTGCTTCGACTTTAGGTAGGCGTGGGGTGGCCAGCTTAGATATGGTTTTAAAATGTTCTTTAGAGGAATTTTTTGCTAAGTTAATTTGATTTATAAAGAAGAACTTTTTTGCGTTATATACAGCTTCTTTGTAAATGGTAAGACTTTGTTTATAGGCTTCTTTCTCAGCGGCAGTGTATTTTTTCCGCCAGTTGCTTTCTAACCGTTTACAGGTTAGTTTCTGATTTTTAAGATCCTCTGAGTACCAGGGTGCACGTGGTAAAGATTGTTTGGGATGCACGAGTTTAGCCGGGGCTAGCTTTTTGCAGGCTGTCTCATCCCATTGAGTATACCTTCTGGTGGCGTCCTCCACCCTTGTGGGCAATGGCCTCTGGGTGGTACTAAGCAGTTCTTGTAGTTCGGACCCCACCACTCTATTCCAGGCCCTGGTCTTTATCTGATTTATAGAGCCCCCAGGTTTATGGTGATCAACTGGGGTGGTTACTTCAAATAAGATTCCTGCATGGTCAGTCCAGACCAAAGGCATCGTTCCTGTGCAAGTTAAATACGGATGGTTGGAAAAAAAACATCCAAAGTGTGTCCTGCCGTATGGGTGGGCTCATTCACAAGTTGGACTAGATCAGCGCTACCCATCATATCTAGCAGGGCTCTCGTATCCGGATCCATGGGGGCTTCCAGATGGAAAGTAAAGTCCCCCAGAATGGTAAATGAATCGGAACAGAGCCCTTCTTCAAGTAACATCCCAAGCGAGGTTAAAAATGAAGTTCTAGACCCTGGTGGTCGGTACATTAGTATGCCCTTAAAGGAGTGATGGGGAGATAGGCCAACATTGAACGAGAGCGCTTCATAAGCCGTATTATTGGCTGTCCGAAATGCTATTTTGAGAGTATTGTGATAAATTATTGCTAGCCCCCCTCCTCTCCTGGTTGACCTGTTTAAGGTATAACACAAAAAATCAGGCGGAGTGGCCTTCACTAGGTCTGGCCCTGAGGCCTCATCCATCCAGGTTTCTGTGATGAAGGCCAATTTTATGTCTTGTTCCACTAGGAGTCTAGCACACTCAAAACTATGCTTTACTAAGGATCTGGTGTTTACCAAGATTCACTTCAGCGCATATTCCTTAGGTTTTGTCTTACCAGTCCCAGTCCCAATGGATAGCTCACTAGGTCTACTGATACTGGATCTAACTCCCTGGTAGAGAACCAGGGGAAGTGGTCTATGACATTTGGGACAAATGTCTAGTGTGCTAGCAGGTTTGGAATACCTTATAGTCGGTCCATTATCCAGCTTGAAACGGGCAGCGCGGCTGGTGCTGAGCGCAGGCGGTGCACGGACGGGCGCAGACGGGCTTGCCTTAGGCGCGCCTTTTGCGCGCCAGCGCCGCGTACGCGTCTGCGCGCACAATGGTAGTGTGGCAAGAGTGCTTGCAAGAAAGACTAGCCTGCTAACCTTCCAATGGCGGCCCCACTCTACCTCGCAGGGGCCCCTTACTCCGGGAGTGTGCCCCGCCCTCTCACGGCGTGCAGCAGGCTCAGAGCAGACAGAATGGCAGAGTGGCGGTCAATGTGAGTAGCGAGCAAAGTTTAAACAAGCATTGGCATAGCCAATAGGTCTCACTTTTGGGACATTATAAGTGTTTAGCCATGCAACGGTTGATGTTGTTGCACCAAGGATATTGTGCTGCATAACTAAATACTTATAAGGTCCCAAAAGCGAGACCTATTGGCTATGCCAATGCTTGTTCATCCCTGCTTCCGCCACTCAAGAGTGAATTTGAATAAAAGGGATGGAGGTGGACGGGACATTGGGGGCACAGCGGCGGTTGTTGGGTTTAATGCCGACATGTAGAGAGGTGTGACATCGAAGTTCAGCACCGGAGGTAATTAGTAGAGTTAGTTTGGAGGATAACTCTTGTAGGAAACGTGCTAGTTGTGTGCCTGGCATTCGAGTGTCAGAAGTCTGCCCTGCCTGCTTCAATTCAACAAAGGTAAGGAATGCACAGATTTATTTTTCTCTGCCTTGTATAAGTGAGATACTAGAACAGATTCGGTGAATGAAGAAATGGGACCTGAAAATGTAGCGCTTTTAGGCAGTGACATGCTTTTGGTCTAGGCCCAGGCAAACCTGAATAACTGTGAACGTGAAAAAGAAAGCGTTTCCTTATGCACAGTATCTGTAAGGTCATGCTCTCTTTATGTAACTGTCCTTGGCAGGAAAATGTCCAGTCTTTTATCACTGCCCTATAAATGTATTTCAGATTAGGTCCAACAGATGCTAACCTGTCTTTTCAGTATTGCGTCACAAATACCCCGATGGACTCGTCATCGTCACAACATGTTTCCTTTCTCTTGAGCCACCAGTCTCTACAAATGTCACTTTATCTCAAGAGAACGTGAAGTCGAAAACGTCTGTAGGAACTGACCCTCTGAAAAGCGTTCACATATATTTTTTTCATACCGGGTTTTAGTTTGGGACTTATTGCTTCCCATTCGTATCAAGAAATTAACTCATGAAAGCAGGGTGATTTTTAGCTTGCGTTGTGGGGTCTTATGTGACCATATTAAGCTAAGGCTCCTGTGCAAGCATTGCCTCGTGAAACCAGAAGCTAACTGAAGTGATAAACTTAAGTTCCGCCTCTTGAGGGGCCTTTCTTCTAAATTACTTCCAGAGTTTTTGTTCCGCGCCTGAGAGTGAAAGTTCTGCCCCAGTTTCTTGCGTTAAACCAGCTAAACCACCTCTGCAGCCATCCCCCTTGCCTCGCTTTTGAAGGTTTATGGGAATCTTTGGAAAGATGTGGCCTCTTGGTGATAAGAAAATATCCTGTCACATGGGGTGTTGCCAAACAACAGGAATTCGCGAGTCAAGCGGTGTTTACGGCGCCGATTTTACGGACGAGGAAACGCTGTCCTCTGAAGTCAGGGACAATCGGGCACGGCGACAGATAGCTCGGGCCTGCCTTCTGCTTGTCTTTGTTATAGGGCCGCGGGAATAGATACCCGATAGCGTACTTGCTGAGCTCGCCCCGTACTTAAACAAGCAGCCTTTGTACACGCAGCACAGCGTGGCACTGACCCGTGCCGGATCAGAGAGGAGCGGGGCGAGCGAGCGCGGCAGCGTGCTGAGCTGACCACACGCTCGTGCATCGTGCCTGAAATGTGCAGGTAACCGCACGGAAAACGCCATTGTGCACAAGCGTGTGGTCAGCTTTCAAAAGCCCCTTACATAAAGTCTCGCAGAGCAGCGCTTGCGCACTACTCGAGGCTCGACCTAAAAACAAGTTTAACAAAGAAGTGGAGCAGGATAAAATGTCACAGCAGTGATTTAAAAAGTTAAAATGTAGCAGCAGTGATTTAAAAGTAAGATGTCAACACAGAGTAGCTCCTTTCTCCCATTTACAGCTTTGTGTTATTCCCTGACTGTCCCTCGGGTGTGTCATGTGGCCCATACGTGTGTTGTATAATTCTAGTGAAACTTTAGTGGCCCACTGCCTGGCCAAAGTCATGAGCAATGCTTTCTGAAACATTTCTAAGTATCCCCCATTTCCCAACTTAATCCCCCCTCCCCACTCTCTCCCACTCCCCATGCCTAGTACCCCAAAGGTCAACATAACAACACTGGCGTAGGTAAAGCCTGAGAGGTCTGTATCCCCTCCCCATCCCCGTATCCAAACTATTGGAACCAAGCAAAAGGGGTATGAATTCTGAACCAGTCTCTGTGTCCTTTATAGCAAAATGTCACCATTGTTCGGGTGGTTCCCCGTGTCCTTCTGGGTTGGGACGATATCCAGGCAGCCCCGGATTTCATCCTTCCTCGCCACCCGGAAGAGATTGTTGCTGTGGTATCTCATGGCTGGTGGTTTGAGCAGTCCCCTGTTCCAGAAGGGTGATGTTATGGAGGCGGGGGTGGTCGCTATCTTCATCTGCCAAGTTACCGTCGTCTAATTAGCCAGAGGTATTGCGCTCCCATTCCCCAGATTGCTTCTTTCAGGACTTCATGTGTATGGATTCATCGTCCGAGTTCGAAATTTGGATTCTGTCCTTGTCCTGGGATGCTGCATGGAAGGAAGTTCCCGTTCATGTCCCACGAGTTCCAGCAGTGAGACGTCTTCTTTTGTCCCTACGTTGACTGAGCACGGTCTTCTATGTGTGTCGATGGGTGGAGGGCTACTTGCCCCTGGCTCCACCGCAGTGGAGGGCACTCCTCTATCCATGCCCAGGCCTCATCTGGTGTCTGGAAGAAGAGGGACTTGCCCTGAAAGAGAACTTTCAGTTTTGCTGGGAAGAGCAACATATATTGAATGCAGAGGTCTCTCAATTTCGCCTTGACCAAGTCAAATTTGCGTCAGAGTTTTTGCACTTCCCGGGAGTAATCAGGGAACGCCATTATCTTAGTATTGGAGTGTTTGATTTCTCCAAGTTTCCTTCACTCTCGGAGAATCATTTCACGGTCCTAAAAGTTGAGGAATCATGCGATCAGAGGCCAGGGGGGCACCCCCGGTGGTGGAAACACAATAGGCATCCTGTTGGCTCTTTCAATTATGAAACAGGTCGAAAACTGGGCCGCTGGCAATGAGTCTTTGAGCCACGTGGTCAGGACGGTTCCAGGGTCCGGCCCCTCCGTGCCCTCCGGGAAACCAATAAAGCACAGGTTGTTTCGGCGGGCTCTATTTTCAGCATTGTCCACTCTCCAGAAGACTTCTTTTATTGTCCCCGCTATTCCCGAGACCTCCTTATGCAGGGTGTGTGTCATGTCCTCCTCTTCCGAGACGCGATGCTCTTCCTGTGGCACCCTCTCAGCGACATTGTGTATGTCCTGGCGCAGGAGGATCATGTCCGAGCGCAGGTCCACCATCCTCCCCTCTAGCACATCTCTTGATAAATGCATAGCCTGGAGAAGGGCTGCATTGTCTGGCGGTGTACCTGCTTCACCCTCAGTCTCCGCGGGTGGAGATATTACCTTGGTGTATTTATCCATCTTGCCTTGTCGGGGTGCCTTGGGATCTTAACTCTGGCCATCTTGAGTCTGGGCCTGTAGGACCTTCACATATACATTGTCCTCTGCTCGCTTTGGTATTGATTATTGACATCTTTAAGATGTGCATTGCACTCTCCCAAGATGGCGATATATTAATATGCATGTGTTTAAATACTCATGCTTGGATACGTATGTGTTTGAATACTCATGCTTTGAAGTGAAATTGAAAGATGAGGGGTCTTATCTGCTTTCTCCTGCAGAGCTGACTCATCAATCAATGTTCATGGGCTAATTCCTAACATCAGTTACACGCCGCTAAGATGGTGGCTGCAGATTGAATAGTTATATTGCGGGATTTCCCTCTCTTGTTTACTTACATTTGCACTCACGTTTTGACACTTCACTGAATATGGCGGGCATCCATGTATTATTAGGTGTTCCGGTGTAGTCGCCCTCAAAGAAGGTAAAGGCTGGTGGTATAAAAACCAAGGTAGGACCAGAGACCTGTTTGACTGCTGTTTTGTACGTTGCATTTGAGGGTGGATGCTTTGCTGAACACTGGTTGTGCGTGTCACGGATGAGTATATTCTTCTGTTGTTATATATATATTTTTTTGTTTCTATTACTGTTTAAATATTGCTATTTTGATGAGGCATACTTATAAGAATACTTGTATGCAGGCTTGAGGGCTGTCCTACGCAGCAACGACTTTGTAATGCAGATGCTTGGCAGTTTCCGTTACATGCATATTGAACTTGGATTTTATTACAAGACTAGAGGCTCATAATATGCAGTCTTTCTTGCTTTATTTAAACAGTAGCCAAGCAAGAAGTACATTTCCCAGAAAAAACAAGCATTAGAGCTACTAAATGGCATCACAATAAGAACAGCCAATTGGACGTCGAGAAACCCAATAACTATCTTGACTGAGATCAACAAATCCTCTTTTCTTGCTGCTCGCAGTCAAGATAAGTACTTCTCAATTTCCTAAATATTGAATTATTCATTGTATTTATATGGCAGTTACTGACTTTATTGTTCTTACTGTTTCGGTGTGAATGTTATTCTCTTCTCTCTTGCGTGCTCAGTGTTGCGAGCTCGGTTGAGTTTCTTCAACGCTTGCAACTTCATAACAGTCACCATTCTGCCGTAACAGGCCGCTCCTCACGGACGCTGTTTGCCTTTCTGGGTCATTGTGCTTTATTTAGGCCCCCCTTTTCCTTCCGCTTGCCTTCCGCTCAGTCGCTTTCTCTGCAGCTCCGGTTGAAGTCCTGCATCCGACGCAGAGACTCTCTGCAGTGTGCGCGTGCCCTGTGATGTGGTCTTACTTTTCTCTACCACTCGCTTCAGTTTTTCTGGGTAACTTCCCTTTTTCTATAGGGCCACGCTATTTCTCGTTGTAACCGCTTCAAGATGGTTTTTATTTATTCTGAAATATTTAACCCTGTCCTTACCGTTTTTTCAGTTTATTTTAGATTTAAGGTATTTATTTTCTTTTGAGACACTTTATATTGTTATTACAGCTATTATTTGAGGAGGAAGATAATCAACTGTTCAAAGATAATTTATAGTCCTTTATCAAGGATTCTGTTCAGCAGGCTGTATCAGCCTCTATGCTGGACGTCTCAAAAAATTTAGAAGCCTCTACTTCCAAGCTGCTTTCTTCCTACAATGAAGGCACTTCTGTAAAGGGCAGGAAACAGGCAGCAACCCTTTCAGGGTCTTCTAAAGTCGTTTCACAAAAAATTGGTCTTCCCACCCGAGAGGTTTCTATATTGGGCTCTCCCCTTCTTCTCCTATACATATATCCCATTTAAGAGACACTGATGATGATGATGATGGTGCATTGTATGGCACAGATAATTTGGACAGATATGCAGATCCTAATTATTATGGGCCTCCGGAGAAAAGACAAAGCATTTCTCCTCATGATGGTTGTGTTTCTCATTCCCAGTGTCTAAAGAATTGGTGGACCACCTTGGGGAACCCACGTTTCATTCCTAGCAGATCATGTAGCGGAATATGTTTCCTTTTATTTGCACAATGCTCTAGACAAGACCACTAGAATAAATTAAAATCTGAGTGTCCCCGTCCTTCCCGACCCAATAATATCACAGCTACCTGTCATTGGCCCAAATGTGTTGATGTTCTTCACTAAATTTGGCTAAGACCCTAAGAAAGGATTGTACAGGGCCTTGAATAACTATCAGGACAGGATTTTGTATTTGGTGGGTCCTCTCACCAGAATATTGGATTTGGCAGACGAGGCCTAAATGGATGGGACTCTAATAGATCTTGAGACTCTTTACACTTGGGCCGAATGGGCTATTTACATATGGGGGAATGCAAATGCTCACATTTCTCAGAAGCTCCTTCAATCAGCAATCTCAAGTTGAGGTCTATTCTGGATGCAATCCTCAATTCTATCCCCATCACTCCAGAGGTAACCAGTCCAGGGGATATAGAAACAAAGGAGAACAATTCTCAGATCAGAGTTTTCACTTCTGGGCTTCTTCCCATTGGAGGCAGATTGGCTCTGTTTCTAAATTCTCTTTCTACCTGGGTTTTCTCTCACCACAGATCCCTGGGCATTTCAATCAGTTCAAGGGCACCTCATAGAGTTTTAACAATCTCCAGTTCAATATCAACTTCCTCATCCTCTTCTTTTTTCTCAAGATCAACATCGTCTCTTCCACAACGAGATTCAATCTCTTCTTTCCAAATAAGTTATAGACCCAACCCTTTTTGATCCCTCAGGGTTCCTCAGCCCCATTTTTCTGGTTCAGAAAAAGAACAAGATATTTCTTTTTGTCTTAAATCTCAAAATCTTCAACAATTGCGTGGTATATCATAATTTCAAAATGGAGACTATTCTCAATCTCAGGGATATCCTGCTTCAAAATGATTGGTTGGTCAGACTAGACCTTCAAGATGCTTACCTTACTGTTCCAATTCATCCCTCTCACAGAACATTTCTCTAGTTTCTATGGGGGAATTCTTTTTATCATCACAAAACTCTTCCTTTCAGTCTGTCTTCTGCTCCTTGGTGTTTCACCAAGGTTCTTAGACAGGCTGTAGTCTTTCTCAGTGTGCAAAGAGTTTGACTTTTTGTTTATCTCAACGATTTTCTCATCATGGCCCAAGACAAGAATCGTCTTCTTTCTCATTGTCTCTTTGCCAGGATATTCTTCTTTGTCTAGGTTTTCTTATCAATACCTAAAAATCAGCTTTAGTCCCTTCCCAACAGTTGGAATTTCTTGGTTTTCTGATAGTCACTTCTCGTTCTATCCTTCAACTTCCTCAACACAAGGTTGCTCTTATAAAAAATTAGATCTGTCATTCCTTAACTCTTTCTCACTTCTTTTTCAGGTCTCTAGCCTGTCTAGTAGGCCTTCTGACTTCTTCAATCCAAGCGATTTGTCCAGGCCCTCTTCATTATTGGGCCCTTCAAAGATTGAAAATCCGACATCTTCAAGGGTCCTCGCCTATTCAGATCCAGTTTCGTTAGACCCAGAGTTCAGAGAAGAACTCCTTTGGTGGCTCACTCACTTAGACGCCTGGAACAGGAAAACAATTTTCTCTGCAGCCTCAGATCTTGCTTTAGAATTCAATGCAAGTCGGACAGGTTGGGGGACAAGATGTGGTTAGTTTTTGACTGGAGGTACATGGTCTCAGAAGGAGCCTATCTTGCATATCAACAGTTTAGAGAGGCTTGCAGGTACCTTTGCCATCAAGTCTTTTGTAAAGGAAAGGGTAAGCTGCACCATTCTTCTGCGAATGGACAATCTGACAGCGGTCAGATATATAAACCATCTCCGGGGTATGAAGTCCAGGGTTCGGGCAGATCTCTCCAAGCATATTTGGGGGTATTGCTTACAACAAAATCTCACAGAGCAGTTTTTCTCCCAGGGAATTTAAATGTTGTAGCAGACTGGCATTCCAGACACCTTAAAGATTCAATTGATTGGCAAATGCACCCTTCTTCCATCTTCGGCAAAATGTCAATAGATCTCTTCTCAATTTTCAGCTTCCTTCTTTTTTCAGTTGGAGACCAGACCCTCAAGCTTTGGCTAAGGACGTTTTCCTTCAATAATGGCCACAGGCGCTGCTCTATGCCATCCCCCTTTCTTTTAATTGCATGAGTCCTAGTCAGACACGCAGACAGCACTCGTCTCTGGTATTAATAACTCCTTTTTGGCAAGCTCAACCTTGGTATGCAACTCTGTGGGCGATGGACTCAGACTTCCCCATTTGGATTCCTCATTTTCCTGATTTATTGTTCAATGCTCAGGGTCATCAGCACAACATGATTTTAGAAGGATCCCTTTTTCTGTTCACCTGGAGGATTTCAGGTCATCCTGGAGAACCCCAGGAATTTTGGAAGAGGCTATCAAACTTATCCAGCAATCTAGGACCCCTGGCGCTTCAAAGGTTTACAGGTCAGCCTGGCTCGCCTGGTGTAGCTGGTGTATGGATAGGAATTCAGATCCCTTTTCAGTGGATCTAACTCTGGTAGCTAATTTCCTAGCCTTGTTAGCTTCTCAGGGCAAAGCCTATCGTACCATCAACACTTATAGATCAGCTATTTCAGCTGAGCATTATCGAGTGGATGTGAGACCCACTGGAGAGCATCCTTTAATTTAATGACTTTTAAAGGGAGTAAGATACGTTAAACCTCCGATTCCTATATATAATATAATGTGGGATGTCAATTTGGTATTAAGATTGTTTATTCAATGGCAAGACAATGTACTCTGTCTCTCAAGAAGCTTTCTAAGGGTTAACAATGTTTTTATGCTTAATTTCATTGAAACGTGTTTCAGGTGTTAGAGCATTAAATGTCTTTTTTCGATTGCTCTCCTCTTGGAGTTTCCGTTCAGGTTCACAGATGTACCAAAACCAACTTATCTATGATTCATTACCCCTTTAACCCATTTCAACAAAAATTATGTGTTGGAAACTGTTTGAAAACTTATATTACACACACTGCAGATTTGAGATCTCCCTCTTCTAATCAATTGCTCATTTCTTTAAAAAATAAAATAAACCTGTCACCTCTCCCAATTTAGCCCATTGGGTCAAATGGATCATGTCCTTAGCTGGAATTAACATTGATTCTTTTGGTACCCATTCAGCCAGAGTTGCCATGGCTTCTCGGGATTTCCGGGCAGGTGCTAGTTTTCATGACATTCTCAAATCTGCAAATTGGTCCAATGTAAATACCTTTAGAACTTTTTATTGTAAACCAGTTTCACATTTTTCTAATTCTGTTATTGCAATGCTGTGAGCATGCATAATATGAGCCTCCGGTCTTGCAATAAAATTGAGATTTTCCTAGCCTTGGTTTCAGAAAGGCTAGATTGTATTAAAGACACAGAGGCGAGTATTATCCCACCACTGCTTTATTAACCCTCCCTGTTTTCTTTTTTCTGTAGTACTAGCACCTTCCTCCATTGTTGATTCTTCATAATCTGACTGGACTACTTTCTCAAATACAGGATACAAAAAATCTACATGGCTCTTTCTACCTGGGTCGTTTTGATGCTCCTCACTTCTTTTCGGATTGCTTCACAGACTTGGTCACCATGTTGCTTACCTTTTATTCAGTTATTTTGATTATTTCGACACCTCTTGATTAACTCACTACAAGAAAAGAGGATTTCTTGCTCTTAGCCAAGATAGTTATTGTGTTACTCGACGTCCTATTGACTGTTCTTATTGTGATGTCATTTAGTAGTTCTAATGTTTGTTTTTTCTGGGAAATGTAGTTCTTGCTTGGCTATTGATCAAATAAAGCAAGAAAAGACTGCATAATACACGCCTCCGTGTCTTAATAAAATCTAGCCTTTCAGACACCAAGGGGCCGATTCCGATCTCGGCCGGTAGGGCTCCGAATCGGATTCGGCTTTACCGGACCCGATTCGGAGCCCTGTTTCCCGACCGATTCGTACGCGCGTCCGGGCGAGCGAGTACGATGCGAAATCGCCGACCGACTCGCCGGGCGTCCCGACCGCTCTGACTGACTCCTTCCCGGGTCTAACCGCACTGACCGACTCGCTCGGACTCAACTCGCACCGCGCAATGGAGACGTTCCCCGGCCGGGTAAGTACGATGCGCGCCGCGAGCAGTCCGACCGAGCCGCGCACTCGGCTCGAAAGAGCAGTCGGAGCCGTACTTTGGGGGTCCGTGTCGGACCCCCCTGTACGCATAGCAGCGCAAGGCGCACACAGGGGGGACCCATGGGGCCCCCCTACCTGTGCGTGTATGGCGCGAGTCGCTGCGAGGCGTACCCGCTGTAGGGGGCGCCCTTGTACGCCTCGCACGCATTGAGTCAATGGGAGCCCGCGTACGCGTTGTACGACCGGCTCCCATTGACTTCAATGGGAGTCCGACCGAATCGAGTCCGATAGCCTACGAACGCATCGTACTCGTTCGGTCGGACTGCTAGGATCCGATTCGGTCGGAAATCTCTCCGGGTCCGGCTCGGTCGGAGAGATTTCCGGCCCGAATCGGAATCGGCCCCTAAGTCTAGAAAAATCTCAACCTAAGTCGTCTTGAAATTGCTTGTTGAAAGCACACGTATCAAGAATTGTGTGTACGCACAGGGGAGTTGAGCCACATTGTACTGAGCCTGTGGTGCAGTTTTTTCTGCCGGTCCCAATAACTGCACTTAATTGTTTTTAATGATGCGATGCAGGCTCCTGGTGGATGTTATGGTGCACTTTTCCCTCGATTTCGTTGATTTTATATTGTTGAAATTTTAATTTTACACTACCTTTAACTTTCATGACTTTTGTGTCTTATACGAGCCTTGCGATATGAACGTATGACACGGTTCTTGGAACACAATTAATATTGTTTATACTTTCACAGATGAAATCACATGAACCATATAATATTGGTACATCTTTGCTTGCTCATTTGTCCCGCTACAAGCAAGTTTGCTGCATAAATTTATTTTACGTGCATGTTGTAACATATGCATTAATTTGGAGATGTTCCCATGTCTGTCTATATTTGAGTGACTATTTCCTATGATGAACTTATATTCCTTTTGTGTATTTATGTACTTAACCATGCACTTAGGGGTTTTGGAAAGGATATGTAGCTTTTTATATCAAAGTTTTTTTCATATGGACGTAAAGTGCTTGTACTTAGAGTTAAACGATGACATCAGGAAGAACGCTTTCATATTAAAATGAAGAAATATTTAGGTTTGCATCTACATACTGGGCCTCAAACATTTGATAATGGTGTTTTTATTATCAATTGCCTTAAAGCTTGGACTGCCGATTTTTAGGAACTCGTCGAATTAAGGCGCTGGGGGCACCATTTGCACAAAGTGTACTGACCATCAGAGATCTAATATAATACGGTCCACATTTTTTTTACATGGTGAGGAATGGCAGTTATGATTTCCCTCCACTTGATGATCGGTGCACTTTTTAACAGCGAGGTGACTAAATTGTTCTTTGGGCATTATGGCGGTTAATCCTAATTACTATTTGCGCCATTTCACTTGGTGACTTAGTGCATTTTAAACAGTGAAATGACAAGCTTGGATCTTGGGCAACTTTGCAAGCCTTCGCACTGGTGGTAGGTGCAGTTATGCACATTTTTTCTTTTCTCTTTTTCACTCTTAGCTATGTGTAGTTATTATTTACTCTTTGGGTTTAGTTCACTTTTTTGCACCTTGACTCAGTTGTTTGTTTCAAATGTACACTGGATCACATCAGTTACATATTGTATGTTATAAAGTGTTATCATGAGATCTTTTGCATGTTGGATATGAAGTTTCTTGTTTGTTGGGATTATCTGTGGTATAAAGCAATAGGAACTGTACCATCACATATTTACTGTACTCTTGTACTACTGTTGTTCTGACATCCCAAGGATTTTTATATGGGCTCTTGTCTGATTTTACATCCCATAGCGCTCTTTGGGGCATATTCTCAAGAACGTGTGATAATCATCGCAAATTTAGCTTAACCCAACTTTGCATATCGCAGTCCATCGCGAGAAAATAACACCATCTTAACGTCCAATTCCCAACCCCTCGGCACCATGCGATAGCAGCATGATAACCCACCAAATGACCGCGTAAAAACCAACGCGATAAACAAAAAATTTGAAACACGATCGCCCAAAAAGTAGCGATGCCACAAAGCGCGATACCAAAATCAGCGAAAACCAGCGACAGGCCTGCAATACCCACGCGTCATGCGTGAAAATGCACTATAAAAGCAATAAAAATCAAACCCCAAAACCAATCCAAACTGCGTAGCACCATGGATGCACCCGGACCTAGTGCAGAGGACAAGCCTAACTCCACAAGCCCCACGGAGGACCAGCATGGAACCCCCTGTTCGGGGGAGGGCAAGGAGAAGAGGAAGACGGGGTTCAGTCCGCAGGAAGACCAGATCACCGTCACGGAGGTGACAGAACACTACCAACAACTGTTCGTCACCTCCACTGCGTCATTGGCAACACAAACGGAAATATGGCAGTCCATCGTCACCAAAGTGAATGCAGTCGGAGTGTCGAGGAGGTCAATGGAGGATGTCAAGAGGCGCTGGCATGAAGTGCACAGCCAAACCAAACAGAAACTCGCTGCCAACATGAAGGCAGCAAAGGCGACTGGAGGTGGGAGTCCTGCGCCACAGGAGGAGCTGGATGAGCTGGAGGAAATGGTGGCCACAGTCATCAGTGTGGAGACGGTGCAAGGAGTTGGGGGTCTGGACACAGCCCGAAATGACCTGACCCAACAGCAACAGGGTGAGTAATGACCAGGGACTGGGGGACGGGGGCAGATGGGCACAATGGCACACATGCACAATCATGTGCAGCACACTGCACACCCGCAATGAGTGTGGAACATGTCCCTGATACCCTTGGCACACTGCAGCACACATAGAAACACCAAGTAGGCCCCCGTCCACAATGTGCACAAATGGGCCCCCCATATCACCAATGCCACAACCTACCCATGCACATGTGCTGAATCCAGAAAAGCAGCGGCTCTGTGAGCCACACTGACAATGCAAGTGACACTGCATGACAGATAGCATGGCTGAAGTCACAATACATGACATGGTGCATGAGACGACACTGAGGTGGCTGAGTGTGGACCACATCTGTAAAGGAGCCGGTCACACTCTGACACATCCACGTGCACCTACGACCCATGACGTCAAGAACACATCTGCAGACAAACAATGCACAAGAGTACCAAATATCTCCAGTAGCACAAATGACCCAATTCGCAAACATCCCAGCACCCGAAAAGCACACAAGTCAAATGCACACCGACTCAAAGGGATAAGGGTCCGCCAATCCGGAGCTGCAGGGGCGAATCGCCAACAATGCAGCACACACACATAGCAATCACAGTACATCAACATTGACAACAATGCGGGACAGAGTGTAACCCCTAAACCACAGGACAGAGGACACAACTGGTGCCTCTCATGCGTAGAACTGGCCAATCACATCTGGCAATGCATGACACTGTGAGATGATAATGTACAAGTACAACCACACATCCGTCATGTAGTCGAAATGTCTACTGACTCCCATCAAATAGCCAGCTTCACCAAAACAGTCACTATGTACACCGTTATGCAGTCTGAATGTAAACATCTACAATGCGTCAACATACATGGAACACACTGTTAACCTGCATCTCCCCTTACACTGCAGAGGAACAATCAACACCTCCTGCAGAGCAGACCACACATCTCTTCAGTGATGATGAAGAGGACACCCTGCCCATTTGCCCAGACACACTCCAACGGCTCATGGACAGCCTCCTCACCCCACCTCCAGGAGCAGGGCAGCCCAGCTGCATCGCAGTGAGCCCACACCCTGCACAGAGCACACAACAGGAAGCACACACCACCACAGCTGCCTCCCAGGATCCCCACGACCAACACATGGATTTCAAGCGCCGTGTGTTAGGGTGCCAGGAGAAGATGGCAGATCAGCTGCGGCTGGGTTTCGAGCTCATGGCAGCCAAACTCGATGCCATACGTGGGTGCCTGAGTCCCATCAGGGAGCACCAACAGTCCCTAATGGATACCCACTGTCTGCACCATGCCCACCAACAATCCTTGGCTGAAATCGCTGGTTCGATTACTCGGATACAAGAACTGTGTAGGCAGACAGGCTCCAGCGATGACAGCACAGAGTTGGCACAGATGCGGAGGACAATGGAGACCATGGAGCCAATGCAGGCTGGAAGTATGGCTGCCACTGCTGAACACCAGCGAGATGTAGCTGCGATCTTCCATGCCTTGCAGATCCTCATCTTGCCATTGCTGCCACTGAGCCTGTTCCAGATGACTGCTGCAGGAACCTCGACACACACATCTCCGACCCCTGATGTGTCAGTGGCACACAGTGATGCAGCCCCATCACCTTCGCACCCTGATGTGTCAGTGGCACACAGTGATGCAGCCATTACACCACCACACATACCGGACACACCCAACACAGAAGAAGTATCAGAGTAGTAAGATGTGGATGGTAATTACTGTGTGAGGAAGGAGGCAGTAGCATCCATTACCTCCATATGGCTTGCCCTGCCTGGCTCTGCCCTATGCATCATGCCCTGGGACAACACCTTCCACTGACCCCCGGAACACTCTGCGACATTCACCCGGACCCCGACACGGACTGCCATATCTCCACTGCTTGACAATTACACAGCAATCCTGCTGCGGACTGCACTCCCCTCTTCCAAATCACTTTTCAATCCCCAAAGGACTCTGGTTGGCCCACCACTGGGCTTCCATGTTATGTGGGCTTGGATGGCCATGGACAGCTCCCTCTCCGTCATTCACCAGAACGTGAATAAAACATTCGAAATCATGCAGATGTGTCATGACTATGTTCACTCACGTATGGAAGTATGGCTGGATGTAGGGACAATGATTGCACAAGAAGGTACACCCTGGTAAATGACATCAATGCGCATGTTCATCCCCGAGACACATGGCCAATTGGATGACTGTGACGGTGGGTACTAGCTGTGTCCCCATTGCACATTAGCAACAATCTCACAACCCCCCAATGTAGGCACAAGTCCATGTATTGAATAGGGCTGTGTGTAGGAATGACCAAATCGGTAGCAGGCCAGAAGTGGTGTCCTACATCACATGTGACGACAGAACTTCACGTCGCATGCCTACTCACGCACATCTGTGTGGAGACATTCTGTAATGATTCATGACATTGCTCAACATGGTCAGAGGTTGGACACCATACTCACATTGCTGAAGACACGTAAGAGCACAGGTCTACCAGCAACTATCCCAAAACAATGTCTGGCTCACAGAGGTGGAGCTGTCAAAAGGGACCCACCCCCATTGTACATGCGTCAGTCAGTTCCTCCCTGTGTAGGGACGATGCTCATTGTGGCACACGAGTGGTCAATCTAATCAACACCCATCACAGTTAGACACCAGTGGTGTTGCGTAGACTTTATTGGCATGTGCGTGTCAGTACGGACAAGGCAACAGCCACAACAGGCAGGGACATGCTTAAGACACTTACACGCAGCATGGGAACATGTCGAGGTGCAGGGAATGGGGAGGCAAAATGAACACCAATCATCATGGATGGCAACGGTCTCCAGCCCACCTTGCCTTGCTGGACGAGTCATGTGTTGTTTGGCATCTGCCCATTGCCCCGTGTGAGGGGGCACGACTCACAGCCCATGGGGTCTGCATAGTTCTCTGCCACCCGACTGCGCCGACTGTCTGCTCTGCTGACATGGATCAAGTGAAAGGGTCCGACAAGTTCACATGTCGTGCTACATTGCCATGTGTGTACTCTCCCCCCAGCAGTGTGTCCGACTTGGTAACATTGCCAAACGACGCTGTGCTGCTCCGACCATGGAACTGCATCACCTTGCACAGGTGTGTGTACACACACGTAGTTCCACGCACATGCATTCAGAGGCCAGACGAAGGCAGACATGTCCTCTGTTGAGGTGGGATATATGAGCATTCCCCACAATGCTACAAGGTTTTGGGACCAGTGCTGTGGGTGACAATACGATGTGGCTGCAGGGACGTAGTTACTCGTCCATGAATGCCAGCGCCGCTTCATGTGCAATGTGTTCCAATAGTATGTCATTGTCGGGTTCAAGGAACACCACGGTGAGCCAATCCATTAACTGGTCCGGGCAGATGTGCTCAGTCCACGCCGTTTCCCCAATCCGCAACACAGCCCAATGGGGTAGCGCCTCGATGTGGTCACTGCACACGAGGAGTTGTGCAATCTCACATGCGCAACTGCCAGCACATACGACAAGGATCAGTGCATCCCATGCACGGCTATCCAGGTGACACTCCTGTTCGTGGGCCAACAGGGGGCGCACTGTCAGGTCATATTCCAATTCAGCTACCGTTGCGTTGGATAGGCAGACCTCCATGGGCCACTTGATTGTGCATGATCGACAGTGGAACCAGGGCTGGACGCAGGTGACGTAGGCAAGACGGAAACTCAGACGGAAACTGATGCGCAACACTGCCATTGGCAGGGATCCCAACAGATGCAGCATTCGTGCACGGTACAGTTCCACGTGACAGGGGTTGTGCATGTGCCCGGGAATGCCTACCATTGCGTTTGTTGGTGTCGTGGCACAGGCACTCCTCAGACCGGCGGATGTTCGGTGGACGATATTCCACAGCTCTGGGCAATGAGTCGTATGTGTGTGCAATGTTTGGACGTATGGGTAGTTCTTGACCAATGTGTCAAGGGCATCCCTTGCAGGTGTAGGTTGTGCAGGGACAAGTGTGTGTGGGGTGTGGGCACGTTGGTGTTTCATTAGCGCAGTTCTTGGTGTGGGAGTCGTCGGAGGCTGGTATGGTATCTCACGCAGGGTGTGCCAGCCACATTCAGGACCAAGGTCGGGGGTTTGGTTGGCCTTCGGCCTTGTGTGTTGAGACAAAGGAGCTTTCATTCCTGATTTTCGTCTGACTACTGCTTGCATATCTTAATTGTGATGTGGAGTTCATGCTGACTTTGATGCCAGGCCTGTGATTTGGGGCGCGCAGATTTCGAGACACACGCAGCTGTTGGCTTGTTTGCATGAGCCAAGGGCCTGATTGGCCTTGCTCTCCTTGTTCAGTCTCTCGCTTTCTCTCTCTTTCTTTCCCTCTCTCTCTCTTTCTCTCTCTCCCTGCCCTTTGATGGGTGCCTGACAAACCATCTTATCTTGGATATTGTCTTGCAGGCTGTGAGTCCCAGATTGTCCAGGGATGCCCCGCCATGACTCCTCAGAATAGTTGTTTGGTGACAAATTAGAATTTGACATTTTGTTTGGTCTTTCAATGGTGTATGTATGAACCAGGATTTCAGTGCTCACATGTATGTTGATTGTTGCAATTGTGCGACATCAGGGGGGGGTTCTGGTGTTCATGTTTCCGTGCAGTTGATGTGCTGTGTCTTGGTCTGGGGGAGGTGGGGGGTGCCCAGGGTGGGGTGTGGTCCTGGGGGTGGTGGTGGTGGGTGTTGTGGCCCTTTTGGGTGTCCGGCACGCATGTTCAGTGGCTCCATGGCATCTGTTGTTCTTCAGGTGTGGCTCGGGCTGGGCTCTCTTTTGTGGTGAAGGCTGTCGTCCGACTTTGCACCAGGTTGGAGCAGGTGTTAGTTTCCTCCTGCTAACGCGCCTTATAGCATGTTTTGTGATCTTATCGCGGATCTGGCTGGTCGTTGTGAATGTTGAGGAGTGGTGTTGACGCGGCTTTTTGCACGGGATTGCCTACTCTGCATCTCATTAGCGATAGTTGCTGGGGTCATCTGTGGCGATGTTTTTTGAGGCTGCTATCGCGGGTAAACTGGTGTTATGGGCTGTTGACACCAGCTTGTGAATGGGGCGATGAATTTATCGCAACTTTGGCTGCGATAAAGTGCCGTTAACTCGGCGATAAGTCCTTGAGAATATGCCCCTTAATCGTTTGGGCCTACCACGCTAACACTGTCTGGATTTTTTATGACATGGACCATTCGTAAAGTACATTGGTGTAGAGTACAGTAGAGTGGCACAGAGTTGAGTAAGACAATATATAAGAATCTGAGGGTGTTTTCCTATCACATTCACAAATAGTGTTTTTTTTAAAATCAGTTTGTTTGTTTAGACGCCCTTCTTTGTTTTTCTTTCCTCCCTTCCTACACGTCATTTCTATTGTGCTTTCCTTAAATTTCTTAGCTTTATACTTTTTTATTCTTTTTTATTTTTGTCTTATATGGGTTCTGTATGATAGTCGCTAGCTTTTGCATAGTTAACACATTGTGTCTAGTTCAATACTCTGATCTGCATATCTAAAGTGGTTTCAATAATGATATCAATGTTTCAGTCTGTATTTAATACTGTCATAATCTATACCTATATACAGATTGTATCTCAGCTCTTTTGTCAACTAGAAAGATTTTTAGATGGTAGCGATTATGAGACTCTTATCTAGCAGTGGGATTACATGTCTACAGTATCAAGTGAACCCCAAATATAGGGTTCAACATTATATCTTTGTTCTTTATTTGTATTCCTGACTGTAACACTATTGGTTAGGCAACTATGTTTGTTATATGTTCATTGGTTCTTCATGCCTGTTTGTACAATGCTGCATTATGCAGTTTTTTTTAAAATAAATACTTATTTTTTATAACTTTATGTTGCAGCCCCGATAAAGCTCTATTTCAGGTGAAAAGTGTTGGCTGCGCTTTTGTTTGTGTATGAAGAAGAATAAAGAAGTCAAACAATAAGAAATTTCTTGATCAACTCTGTGAATCTGATTATTTATCAACTTAATTTGTGTGTTGCCTCTCTAATGTAAAAAAAAATTATATTTAACTGTGTTTCATTGCATGGCACTCTTGCATGACACAATGTAGCTAAATCTGCTACTCAATGTATTTGCAAAATTAAGTATATGTTCCTGTGTATCTAACATATGTGTGTGTAAGGAGCAATTATTTGCAAGGTTTAGCCTCACCCTTGCACCATGCAAGGGTGACGCAAACCCTAAATAAGAATTTACAAGCCACCTTGCATGGCCCTGTGTGGCTTAATACATCTAGTAACGCAACTGGGCACAAATGGCTGCCTTGCATCTGCCGCAGGGCTGCATGCCATGGGTGGCGAGTGGCTGTTCCCTCGCATCTACCCGTGGATTCTGACACATATCCAGATTTAAATACACTGGTGGACCTGGGAATGCACCCAATTTGTATGTCTCCCCAACAGAGGAGCAACAAGGAAAAAATACCTTTATTGCTGCTCATCGGTTACTCTTTCTAAGTGTTCTGCATTCAACAGCACAATTAGAAAGAGCACAATGCCTCTGAGGACAGTTTTGTTTGGAGGAAGGTGCCCCTTCCTGCCCAAAAGGTGTCATGCCTACAAAGCAGTCACCCTTGCACCATGGTGCAAGAGTGCCTGCATTGGCAATAGGCAGCTGTTTGTACAACAGGCAGGCAGAAAGCAGAAATGTGCCAAATTATGTTACACATTTCTGCCCTTTCCCTTTCCAGAAGCTCAGCAAGGTGGCTAGCTGTGTTCCATTGTGTGAAAATATGGGTCTAAGTGTGTACAAATGCGCCTTTACAGTTGAATATCCGAGTGCTTAGTATAGAAGTGGAACTGTGTGTCTATGCTCCATGTTTAATGCCATTTAACCTAACTTGTATTTCAGGTGGACATATACCTTTCTCAAGAGGGTAAAATGAGTGCTTCAAGGAACCCAGTGCCGAAAGTAAGTGTCATGACAACATGTTTGTGGCTCTGTAACAAATGCTTATGTGACTCATAAAAGTATTTACAATGTAATCAGCATATCACGGTCATCATCACCTTGATTCATACCACTCTGAATTAGATAGCAAATAAAACAGAAGAAGTGTAGGCATATAGTATAACATATCAGACTCCCTGTTAATGTAAAGAAAGTGTCAATATAGGTGTTGGTATGTATTTTACTTACACCACTTGAAATATGGTGATGGCATAAATCCTTTAGCATTTGCGTGTCATACCAAACTACACTTTGATTAGACATTACACACAGAGTCACCAGGTTAGCCATCTCATTCCAATCAATGCACAACATTTTGGTGCAGGAAATGTGACAGGAGCATTGCAGCTTTAGGTGTATCTTTATTACAATCTAACAAAATATATTTACATCTCACCATGTGGTGGTGTAGTGGTGTGAGACCTTTCTCTATTGTCCAGCCATTTCCTCACCATGACCACTGAATGATTGAATGAATGAGGGATTTTGTAAAGCACAGCAGTTACTTTAAGAGTGTCCCGGCACTGAGGCAAATGGTCAGTATGGGGGCACTACATCCTTATGCTCAAACAGACGAGTTTTCAAGAGCTTAATAAAAGCTTTCTTCTCAGAGATGCATTTAAGAGGGAGAGGAAGCTTTTTCCAGTATTTAGCAGCAAGAGCTGAGCAGGCAGAACCATCCCATTTCTTTTGTTTGGTGCAGATAATCATTTACAGCCTTGCTGACTGAGAACGTAGGGTTCTTTTAGGACAGTATTTCACCATCCTATTGGACAAATATTTGGGTGCAGTCTTGTAGTAAGTGGGATGAGCTACTATCAATGCTTTGAACCTAGTCCTATTTTTTACTGGGAGCCAATGCAGTTGGTTCCAGTATTAAGAGATGGAAGTGTGCTTGAGAAGCTTAAACAAGAGGCAAATTGCCATATTCTGTACTAATTGTAATTGATGAATTAGATAGTCTGAAGCCCCTAGGTACAGAATATTTGCATAATCCAATCTGGTAAAGAAAATTGTCTGAACTACTGTTTTCTGAGCATGCCACGAAAGGAGGTTTTTGTATGCGTATTAATATACTGTCTCAGGGGTGTCTGACCCTTCGTCAGAGGTGTCCATGTTAATCCTACGTAGAAAGGACTGACAGTGGCCCCATAAGTGTTATGACCTGGAGGGTGCATGGAGGTGGAGCAGCTAATGTTTTGAAACAAAGATTTTTATGAAACAATAGCTCTAAGCCAGTCCTACACGTGTTGTGAGAGTATAAGTCCTCATGGCAGGTAAATTGTACAGTGGCCTAGCAGATGTCCCATGCATGGCAGTTTGCATATCTCAGATGGTATGTATTTGATGGAGCACAAGTGACAATATTATTTAGGAGGGACCACTGCAGCTCTAGTAGGCATCACAGAATGGATGCCAATTCATTGAGCTAAATACACTCATTGGCGTTGATTGACATATCAATGCCAGCTTCATTGGGTGTATATTAACTATGGGCAGATTTATCATTCTTTCGCTCAATGCAGCAAGCCACCTTCCTGTCCTGCATGAAAGGGAAAGGGCAGTACAGGAACCCTGAAGAAAAGATCATTAACCACGGCACACATGCAGTGTTGTTCTGAATTAACAAATGAACCAAGGTCGTATCCAACCTCCAAGTGCACCACCTTTCAGCTGGCACATCATCACCCCAACACAGATCTAAAGTGTGTGAATCAAACTTACGAACTGCACTGTGAACTTTCTAATCAAACTGATAATGAAAACACCCAATAACCAGAGGACCACAGACATCTCCGCTGTATTCATATCATAGACCTGAAATGTTCAATTACAAGTAATGTATTTTTGCACTTCTATGAACCCTCTGTCTAGTTTGGGTGCTGCAACACATATTTGCTTCTAAAGAACCGCCTGGCCAAATGGAGTGTGTTCAGAAAGTATCACAGTGCTTGGTTAAGGATCTCTTCCATGTCACTTATAATTACACCAACCCAAATACTAGCATTCCACATGCACTACACAGGGCCCTTTTACACAACACGTGGTATCAGCACATGACTGCCATGGGCTCTAAGACATCAGCCAGGTCGTCTTACATCTGTTTGGTGATACCGCATGTAGTAGGCACAGATAGACTTTACTTGTCCCAAGAGGTAGTCCCTGAAAAAGCAAAATGCCTTCCCCACTTATACCTATGCAGAATTAGGGCCAAAATCCATCCCAACAAGGTAGAACCCCACAGAGTAGTAGTGGTGAATATGAACCATTACGAGACCAACCCAACAGCTCTGTACCTTTTCACAGAGCCTAGCGATATTTAAACAGAGCTAGACAGGATGCGCAGAAAGGGCACCATAGGGAAGGATACTGTTTGGCCCCAAAACTTCACAGAGAAGAGAATATTGGAGGTAGCAAACCCCGTACTCAGTGCACAAACACATCTACTCCTGCCTCCATTTGTGGGCCAAGGGTGACCCTTAGCATCTCTGAGGCAGTCTTCTTTAACAACAAGTGGACCCCCGGCATGGAGTTCCTGTGTAGGGCCATCCAGCTCGATGATATGAAGGGAAATGGGTCTAGTAGGGGAGCATTGAACGAAAGCATAGACACCCCATTTCAGGAAATCTGGGATACTGAAGTGGGTGGATACACTTGGCTAGAAAGGAAAGGGGCGACCCCTAATTGTATGGAAACTTACACTGTATTAGTTAGGTTTCAAAGGTAAAGGAACGCTTCCAATGGGCATGAATGAAAACTGCAGCACAATCCTGCACATTCCAGGTATGCCATGGGGCACCTCCACGCTGATGGATATGCACTGGCAGTGCAGTGAGTTTGCCTACACTCAGCTCATCCCTGTTTGACCGGACACTGTTCTCTGGTAACCAACCATGCACACCCCTACACTGGTCATTCCAAGAGAAGAACTATCTGACTTGTACCAGCACCCTCTCAGGAAGAAGACAACCTTGCTGCATCAGACTCGTGAAAAAGAGCTGTGAATTATTTTTGCTGGGCTCAGTACAATGGCATTCCAGAAGAATTTAGACTGTTCTCGGTCTCACAAGTATCAGCAGGAGGGTCCATATCCTTCTTCACCATACCCGCAATATGCGAAAGCCAATGCCCGCTGGCTCCAAATCACCAAATGGGAAATGCTTAAAATGATGAACAGCACTGAGGTCAGCCTTAATTCACTGAAGAAAGAACTGAGAGCACTCTGTCTCATGCTGATGCAGCATTGGTATGCGCTAGACTTAATGACTGCGAGGGAGGGGTGAATGTCAAGATTGGTGAGTCTTGCTGCATGTTTACCCAGTGAATGACCTGGATAATGGGACATTGACTCTTGCCATCCAAGCACTACACCATTTACAAAGAGATATGCATGAGGAGGGAGATGCCCCTGAGAAGGAGTAGTTCAGGAATTAGTTCTCCTGGATCTCTCGGTGGCTTTCTGATTGTGCACATCATTCTTGCTGGTTTTCATTATGTTCTTGTTTGTCTATGGTTCCATGCAATTGGGGATTTCCTGCTGTAAAACGCAGTCCTCAAATTAGATAGAATGAAAGCAACTAGGAAAGTTGTAACTGCCAAAACTGATAAACCACAGTCCCCCAAAAAGTCGATGCCAATATGAATAACGATACATTCATGTATAAAAATTAAGGGCATATTTACAACGAAGTGGTGGAGCGCGGCGTTAGCCTCTTTTGCATAACGCCACGATCCGCCACTTTCAGAAACGCAGGGCTGCACCATATTTACAACAATATGGTGGAGCCCTGCAATTCCCTCTGTGCTGGCGCTAAATAGTGCAAGGGTGTCTGCGTTGAGGGGAACATTGTTTGTGTGCAGGAACTTGTCCCTTCCTGCACATAAACAATCTTTAAATGGTGTTTTGTAACTTTTACGTGTGCTGCTTACTGCAGCACACATAGAAGTTGCAAAACATCATTTTCTTTGGATTGTTTTTGTGCAGGAAGGGACACCTTCCTGCACATAAACAATCAATGGCATTTTGCAGTTTGTATGTGTGCTGCACAACGCAGGACACATTGAAACAGCAAAAACAAGGAGAAATAAAGCATTTCTCCTCGTTTCGCCCATTTAATTTTGGCGCTGCCTCCTATTTATGCCACCCTTGTAAATAGGGGGCAGCGTCAAAATCTGTGGAACGCCCACTGCAATACCCATTGCCCTCCCCTTTAACGCTAAGTTCAGCGTGAAAGGGTGCCTTATTTAGAAGGCAGCGTTAAGCCACTTTATGTGGCTTAACACTGCCTTGTAAATAGGCGAAGCCTCTATCGCCACCACCACATCACTAAAAGTGACGTGGTGGTGGAAATAGGGGCTTATAAATATGCCTCTAAATGTCCATGCCCATTATGAACTCTATGTCAACCCTGACTCAGAAATGCATAGCTAGGCAGTGATCACACGCTACCCATGCAGGAGATCTGGACACGTTACCCACTGGCCGCATTGTGTCCACGCAAGGTCAAAGCCCACCTGGATTTCTTATCCAATACATTATTTTATAGCTCCAAAGACAGATATTCACATTTCTTACCAAAAAGGATCACCGGATCTATTTTATTGCATTCGATGAACTGTATAAAAGTCTATGTTAGACTGATTGTAAATTGAGATAGTCCTCAGATCCTATGTCTGTGACTGTGCTCCCGGCCACATTGTTTAATTAAACGAACTATTCCTGTTTTGCCAAACGACTTTTGTCTCTTGTTTTTTTCAAGGTATTTCATGTTCAAGCAACAATTTTCCTACGAATCCTCCCCGCTAATGGCTCCATAGAAAGAGCAAATAGAAGTAGGGACAGGGGGCATCCCTGCAGCGTACCTGCGATATGCGAAAAGGTCACAATGTTCGCCTGTTAACCCTCACTGTGATGGTGGGGCCTATTTAGCTACACCATATCCAGCTCCAGAGATGAACTTCCAGCACTGCCTTAGCCAGCCCAGGTTAAAGAAAGAGCTAGGGCACCCGATCAAAAGCCTCATCAGCATCGACCAATAATAAAAGCACTGGTATCCAGGAGTGGCCTGTTTTATCAATGAGGTGCAGAAGGCGCTTTGTGTTATCGCTGCAAACTCTCTCGGGGATAAACCCGTCTTGTTCTGGATCTACCAAACCCTGCATGTAGGGGGCTAAGTGGACTGCAAGTACGCTGGTAAAGATCCTAGCGTCTACATTAAGAAATGAGATAGGGCGATATGAGGAGCAGAGAGTGGGATCCTTCCCACGGCTTACGGATCACTGTGATGGTGGCCTCACTCATTGTGTCTGTGAGTGTGCCTGCATCACTAAAAGAGTTATAAAGGCAGACAAGGATAGGAGCCAGTTGTGTAGCAAACGTTTTATAAAAGTCGGAAGTGTAGCTGTCTTGTCTGGGTGCTTTTCCCAGTTGGAGCTGTGTTATGGCGGCAAGCACCTCATCTTTTCCATGGTTGTTATCCAGCTGAAGAGTGTCTTCCACTGGTATGCACTCTGTGGGCACTTGAGCGAGGTATGCTACAGCAACCTCATGTCTGAGATCTTCCGCAGAGTATAATGTAGCATAAAAATCCTCAAATTACCCGACTATATGCGCATCCTGATACGTCCTTTGGCCCTGTGGCCCCCAAATCTCAGCTATTCTCTTTTGAGTGTCTGGGCCCATAAACGATGTGCACGGAGACACCCTGCTTTATTGCCTCCTGTGTAATATTTCTGTTTAGATTTAAAAAGGACATATTTCACCTTGTCCATCTCAAGGGCTTTGAGTTGCCTTCGGACTAGCGTGAGTTCGCGCCTCACTCTATGGGAGCCAGATTGCTTGTGGGCCTCCTCCAGCACCCTCACCTGACTTTCCAGATTGGTCCACTTGTCTTTTCTGTTGTTGTTAAGTCTAGCAGCAATAGCTATGAAGATGCCTCTCAGAACTGCCTGTACAGTATCCCAGAGCAGGGAGATGGGGATGCATGGTGGGTCATTTGTGCTAAGTAAAGTGCTAATGGTGTCTCCTATTTCCTGCAAGGTCAATTCGTAAGTCAGCAGTTTGTGGGTAATTCACCATGGGCGAGGAGGCAACCTTGGCCCAGAGATGTTCAGTGCAATCGAAAAGGGGGAGTGATCCGAAATGCCAGAAACCACCACGTGTGTGGTGGTTGCTGTGAGACAGGGAAATGTCAAAAAATTGTCTATCCTGGCATACGTTTGATGGGCTGAAGAAAAATAGATGTTGTCTTTCACGGCTAGATTGCGTATCCGCCACACACCCACCAGGCCCATTTCCCCCAGTCAATGAAGGCCTGCCAATGTGAATGCCCCTGTATACCCATCACTTTGTGCTGATCGGTCAAGGAGTGTGCCAGGGACCATAGTGAAGTCACCCCAATGAGGTTGTCCACATCAGGGGTGACAAGCGCCCGGCCCATGGCGTCCAGGATGAAGTCCTCCTGCTGATCATTCAGGGCATAAATGTTAGCAAGTGTGTGTGTGCATTCACTGAAAGTTACAGGGAGAGGAGTCTGCCTGGCAGCTCCGTCTGAGTCTGGAGGACCTCAGTCCTGTGGGCTTGCCTGTCTTCCTCCTCACTGATCAGTTCATGTGGCCCAAGGTGCTGTTTGAGTGGCCAGCGACCCTGAGCGGCGGCGGGTGGCCTATACATTTTGAAACTTTTGTAGCCTATGTTATACTGTATGTTCATTTTTAAACAAATGATTTACACATTGCATACTGTTACAGTATGGGACCCAATAGCACTATAAATACACATTGCATTTTCACAGTACATCAACCAGGATTGAAGTCAGTGACCCAACAGTTACACACATAGACATCTAAAGTCTGTAGTAGCCCTACTAAGTGGCCCACTCAAGTCCATCATGCATGATGTGCTGCCCCAGTCAAGGTTTTTTCTTTGAATTCTGGGACTTGCAATCTTGTGTATTCCATTAACAAACAGGGCTATAAACCCAAGAATTTAAAAAGCCTGGATTGAAGCAGTACATTATGCCTGGACCTGGGAAATGTGGCACCTTTGGTAGTGATTAAACTGTGCTTTCCTACCAAATCAATGCATTCCCACATATTAATTTAACTTGCATTAATTTATTATTTAAGATATGTACATCACATTTATATGCAGTTTCCTGTAGGTTAAAGATCAGCAAAGAATGTACAGGATATCTTTATAAGTACCTGCTGACCCATTCCCCACACTTACTAACCCAGCCTATTATACTTATGTTCACAGTTTCCATTGCTTTTCTGAACACTTCCACAGACCAATCACATAAGCCTTCACCTATGAGCAGGGCTGACTATCAGGCAGTACAAGCTGAAGCAGCTGAAGCAATAAAGCCCAAAACCAGAAGAGCGTACAGAAATGAATCCTAGCAACATTGTTTTATTTTTTTCTGATTCTGGTTTTTTTTGGTACAATGATTTTAGCTTGTTCTATTAGCAGGGCTCCCTGATCATAACATAAGCTGAAATGACTATAGAAAAAAAGCCCAAAATCAAAAAAGAACTTGCTTGGTTAACAGGAAAAAAATGGAACCTCAGTAGCTTGGTTTCTCTGCTGCTCGTTCCCAAGGGGAGGTCTGCGGGTGGCAAGGAAAAGTCTGCCGGGCTGTTAGTGGCCTGCGCGCCATACATTGAGTACCACAGGCCCATTTGACCTCAGTCCTAACATTACTAGTTCTGCAATATGGTAGATTATGGAAAACAGGACAACACATAACAAGTTCAACAAAGGGTCCTTGGACTTAAATGGCCAATCAAGAAGAATATCAAAGGGGGCTCTAGCACACCCCAGCATTCAGAACCAGTGGCGGCTCGCCGAGGAGTGCTGCGGGGTTGCAGCGCGTGCAATGTAAATTGTTTTATTTATTGATTTATTTACTTAACGCCGTACCGCCTATGCCGGAGTTTACTACCCCCACCCTGCCCCTCCCCCCGCCCCGCCCTACCACCCCGCAGCACTCCTCGGCGAGCCGCCACTGTTCAGAACCTTCTTTGAAGCAGGGGCACAGCTTCTGCATCTTCACTGGTCATCTGTCAATCACACAGAATCAATTTTCTCAGCACTTTGCGCCTGCAACAGAAAACCAATTTTCTCTCTCAATTTTCCTTCATCTCTTTGCACCCTTGACGTTACTAGCCATGTTCTGGTTTAATGAGACATGTGCACCAGTCTCCTTCCTAGAGCACGTAACTTCTAACTTTGTACAGTGACTTTAGCAGTGGATGTTTTTCTCTGGTCTTTTGCTTGTCTCCTTCACTTGGTTGAAGGGCGCAAGAGTTATTGATTTGGATACCTCCAGCACCTTGAATGGATGGATTCTTCTCTGAGGATGGTGAAAAATCAAAGTCTGCCACCTAGAGGGTCAAAACAGAGTTGACAAAAGTCAATGTAAGGTTTCCTGCTTGAGTTTATCAACTATGATATTGGTATCGAGGTTATAATCCTTTCCATTAGAGAATGTTTTGGCACAAAAATATGCTCAAAGCAAATTAAACACTAGCTACAGAGCGTTTAACTCTTTAATGACATCTTTAACAAAATATGTACCAGGGGAGCTACAGTGGCATACTACTCAACTTCTGGAACCAAGCTGCAAGCGTCAATTGCCCAGAGCAGATTTATAAATGCTTATTTACCTAACGCAGCTTTATTTAGTTGAATAAATCTATACACTATGGGGTATATTCACAAGAACGCATGATAACTACCGCAAGAGTAGCGTAATGCAACTTTCAATACTGCAGCCTATCGCGGGAAAATAACCCTGTGTCAACGTGGAATTCACAACAAGGCGGAACCGTGCGATAGTCTGCCGAAACGGCAGACAATGTCCGCGATACAACCACCGCGATGGAGATAAAAACACAAACCACAACACCAAAAAACACGCGATGGGCCAAAGTGCGATGAGGAAACAGCGACAAGCAGCACCAGGCCTGCAACACACACCTGGCAGGCGTCAAAAATCTCCATAAAAGTAGAAAAAACACCCACACACAAACTGACCAACACACAAGCACCATGGAGGCAGCCGGAGCAGGCGCAGAGGACGAGCCCAACCCCACAAGCACCCCGGACGCCCAGCCTGGGACCTCGGGGACAGGGAAGGGCAAGGACAAGAAGACCAGGAAGACCAAGTTCAGTCCGCAGGCGACCAGGATCATAGTCACGGAGGTGATGGAACACCATCAACAACTCTTCTTCACCTCCAACGTGTCATTGGGCACCAAAACTGGAATATGGCGGGACATCGTCGACAAGGTGAATGCCGTCGGAGGGCACAAGCGGACAATGGACGAGGTCAAGAGGCGATGGAATGACATCAAGCGGAAGACCAAGGAGAAACTCTCCACCAACCTGAAGGCAGCAACGCAGACCGGAGGTGGGGGCCCAGTGCCACAGCTGGAGCTGGATAATATGGAGGAGCTGGTGTCGACAGTCATCAGTATGGAAACTGTGGCCGGAGTTGGGGGACCGGACACTGCTTGATAGGACACAACACAACCGCAACAGGGTGAGTGACCACCAGGTACTGGGGGACGGGGAGAGATGGCCACAATGGCACACTTGCACAAGCAAGCAGGGCAAGGTGCACACCCACAATCACTCTGGGTCCTCGCCCAGACCCACACACTGTCACAATGTACAATGCCATGCTGTCTGAATGTCAACCTGTACCATGCGGCTACATACATGTGGACACATTGTAATACACCATCTCACCTTCACATCGCAGGGGCATCGTCAACACCTCCTGCAGAGCAGTCACAGCCACTCTTCACTGATGACGAGGAGGAGGACAACACCAGCATCGACCCCCAAACCATCCAAGACCTCATTGACCTCATCCGCAACTCACCTCAAGGATCAGGGCAGCCCAGCTACATCCATGAGACCCCACTCACCACCCAAACCACCCAGCAGGAGGCACCCACAGCCCCGGCACCCTCCCAAGTCCCCCAGGAACAACAAATGGCCTTCCAACGCCGTGTGCTGGAGGGCCAGAGGGAGACGGCCAAGCAGGTGCGGGTGGGGTTTGTTTGGGTTTCGAGCTCATGGCTACTAAACTGGACGCCATCCTTGGGTGTCTGTGTCCGCCCCATGGGCTCCAGCGAGCCCTCACTGACATCTCTGGAGTCATGACGCAGAGGGAAGAGTACCTGTCCGCTCAGAGTGGCCCCAGCAATGCCAGCCGTGAGCTGGCACACATGCGGAGGCTCATGGAGGACATGGTGCGGATGGAGGCGGAAAGGATGGCAGCCGCTGCTGCACATCAGCAAAATGTAGCTGGGATCTACCGTGCCCTGCATGTCCTCATCATGGCATTGCTGCCACAAGGCTTGGCGATGACGAATGCTGCTGCCCCCACACCATCCACATCTCCGCCCCCTGGTGTGTCAGGGCCTCCCAGTGCAGCAGGCGTATCCACTCCAGCACCTGATGTGCCACTGCCACACAGTGCGGCCGACAATCCTCTTCTGGCCCCTGATGTGTCAGTGGCACACAGTGCCACAGCGGGTACTGCAACACCCACAGGTGGGGCAGGGCACACACCCGGGGACGAGGACGTGGATGGGACTGTGGTCAGGAGGGCCAGGCACTAGCATCCATTTCCGTCACCTTGCCTGTTACTGCTTGGTGCCCCATATGGCCTCAAGACCTACCACTGACCCCGATACAATCCGATGCACTTACCTCGGACAGCGACATGGACTGCCACATCCTGTTTGACGACCAATGACACGGTGGACAGACTGCGGACTGTACCCTTCCTCTTCCGCAGTACAGGTCATCCCCGGATGGACACTGGCTGGCTCTCCACGGGCCCATATTGTGTAGTGTGCTCGGCATTGCCCTGTACCGCTCCAGCTGCATGACTGCACTGGATGTGCAAATAAACATCCAGTGACGCACTGCTGTGTAATGTCTTACGTCATTCATGTATGGATGTGCGGATGAATGTGGGGACAGTGCCTTCCCTTGCGTCAATGATGTTCATCCTGTGGGTTGCCAGTCAGAGGGTGCGACATTGCATTTTGTGTACCGGGTACCGTGAACACTACAACAGGGACACTTCCTTGTCCGGACATGGACTGGACCACGCCCAGATCCCACGAGTCATTGTTGCAAGCCCTGCGCTGGTTGGGCGTAAGGCAGGCCAGACCACTCCGCTAACGCCCGAGGGGGCCCTCATTGCTACCCGTCACGGGCGTACTCGCTGGTGGTGTGCAGGTCACTGGTCTAGTTGTCAGCATGTCACAGCCACTCCCTGAGGGCAGGTTTTCACACACACCACACCCATCCGGCACAGGCGTCACAGGCCGTGTGACTCCACCAACATAAGGGGCCGACGACGTCACATTCCCCTCTTCCGGTGGTGACTGGATGACGGCCGCTCCACGGTTCTCACTCATGTAGGGCCCATGAGTTGTTGCGCACAGGGTTAGTGGCATCCGAGGCCTTGCAGACGGCATGTGCCTACCACCACGTGGTGCAGACTGGGATTGTACAGGGTTAGTGGCACACGAGGACTTGCGGATGGCACGGGCCTACCACCACGTGGCGCAGACTGGGATTGCACAGGGTTAGTGGCACACGAGGCCTTGAGTAAGGCACGGGCCTACCACCATGTGACGCAGACTGGGGTTGCACAGGGTTAGTGGCACCCGGGGCCTTGCGGACGGCACAGGCACCCTGCCACGGGACGATGACTTGGGGTGCACTGTGTCAGTGGCACCTTGAGCTGCTGAGCGGGTGTGCAGCCTGTGATGATGCCCCGTCCCGGCAGTCCGGACAGCTCAGGTTTTGTGTGCCCTGCTGGACCGCAGTGTAGGCCAGAGCCAGCGGTCAGCGCGGGCCTACCGCCCCGTGGCATCGCTTCCGGGATCCCAGAGTTGGTGGCACCCATTGGGCTGAGCGGGTGTGCAGCCTGCGATGGTGCCGGGTGCACTGGTATGTCCTCTGCCATGGAGTAATCAAGACCCAGCACCAAACGTGAGACCTGGTGGCCTGCAGAGCGGGGCTGCATGATGTGGAGGGTGCCATGTCCGCGGGCCCCGGGCTTGTGGCTTGCAGCGGGACGTGGTGGGACCTCCTGTCTACGCGCCTTTGGTGGAAGGTGAGCATTGTGGCCTGGGTGTGCATGGGCGGGCATGCTCCGATGGGCGGCGGGAGAGGTTGGGCTGCCTCTGCCTGGGTGTGCATGGGCGGGCAGGCGATGTTGTCTTGTGCAAGTGTGTGTACTGTGCCAGTCATGTATCTGGGCTCTGTTTCAGCTGACGACTCTGAATCAGATGTGTGACCTGGTGAACTGCCCTACATACCAGCACGTGCTTGGAGACACACCGGTGGCAGCAGGTGAGCAGTGTGGCCTGGGTGCGCAGGGGCGGCACTCTCCCTCTCTCTCCCTCTCTTCCTCTCTCTCTCCTCTTCTCTCTCTCTCTCTCTCCCTCTCTTCCTCTCTCTCTCCCTCCCACTCTTCCTCTCTCTCCCTCCCTCTCTTCCTCTCTCTCCTCTTCTCTCTCTCTCTCCCTCTCTCTCTCTCTCTCCCTCTCTTCCTCTCTCTCTCCCTCCCACTCTTCCTCTCTCTCTCTCCCTCCCACTCTTCCTCTCTCTCTCCTTCGCTCTCTCTCTGCCCTCTGATGTGCGCAGGACACACCTTCTCATCATGTTTTTTGTCTTACAGGCTGTGACCTACGTATTGTCCGGGAGGAGCGGCCATGTGTCTTCATTTCATTTCGTTGTTCATTTTAATAAAGTTTCATTTGTTGCTTCGAAAGTGAATGTGTGCTGGTCATTTCTGTGACGACACATCCATGTCACCAGTTGTTATTGTGCGGCATCAAGCGGAATATTTTGTACATGTTTAGGTGTGGCTGATGTGGCATGTCTTTGGTCGGGGGGTGCCAGAGAGGGGTGGTCCTGGGGGTGGTGGCGGTGGGTGTTGTGGCCCTCTTGGGTGTCCGGGCCGCATGATGGGTGGCTCCATGGCATCTGTTGCCCTTCGGATGTGGCCCTGGGCTGTGCTCCCTTTTGTGGTGCTGGCTGCCGTCCAACTTTACACCAGGTCAGAGCAGGTGTAGATTTCCTGGTGCTAACGCGCCTTATCGCCTGTTTTGTGTTTTTATCACGGATGTGGCTGGTCGTTGTGAATGTTGAGGTGTGCTGTTGTCTCGGCTTTTGTCATGGGAACGCCTACTCTGCATCTCATTAGCGATATTTGCTGGGGTCCTCTGTGGCGATGTTTTTTGCGGCTGCTATCGCGGGTAAACTGGTGCTGTGGATTGTTTACACCGGCTTGTGAATGGGGGGTAAATTTATCATGACTTTGGCTGCGATAAAGTGGTGTTAATTCGGCGATAGCTCCTTGTGAATATGCCCCTATATCTAACTGGCAAAACATTTTAGCACTGCTTATTGTGAGTGGACCCGAACACCAAGGGGCAGATTTACACAAATATAGCGTAACAAATCGCAACGCAGCAACTCATTGTGCCAGAGGGAAAGCTCAGCTCAGAGAAATATTCACAAATATGGCCTGCTGCTGCTCTCTTCCTCTGTGCAGGTACACACACAGGCTGCCTGGTTCCATGCACACAGCTTTGCACCATGATGCAAAGCTGTGTATTTGATATGCAGCATAGGGTTTGTACTGGAAGTATATTTCGAACCATTTTACACATTGGATGTGTGGAGTACTGTGCAGCACAAATACAATGTCTGAACTTTTAGGCGAAATAAACATTTTTGCCAACTTTGCATTTGCCTCAAGGAGATACTCATTTTTGGCACAAAGTCTGGTCTGATAATTTTTAGTAGATAGGGATTTCCATCAGAAACACAGATACTTGTGCTGGAAAGCCAGAGTACCACCCACATAATGCCTCCTTGTTGCAAAGTGGTGCAAAGCAGCAAAATGCCCTTTTCTGAGCTAAAAAAGTGCATTTTTCCAACACAAATTAAGTTTTGCGATGAAAAGCAAATACCCTTCCAATTCTTAGTGCAGCTTTGTGTCACCTTGCATGACATTAGGGCAGCAGAGAGTTTTGATAAATCTGTCACTAAATATCATAAGGGAATAGTTTTCAACAGTTTTGCAGATCAAAAATAAAGGGGCATATTTACTAACATTTCACGCAACGCAATGCAGCAAAGCAAATTAAGTTGCTGTGCTTCATTGGGTGAAAGGGCGAGAGCAGCACTGCACCACATTTTCAAAGATATGATGCAGTTCTGCTCTCTCCTAGCACTGGCGCACTTGGGGCTGCCGAGTGCCAATGCAGGCAACCTTGCATAATTTAGTAAGGGTGCCTACATTGGTGAATGAAGAGAAATAAATATATTTCTCCCCGTTACATGAGTCTCAGGTAGGAGCACCATTTTGGCACAAACCCATGTTTAAAAGTCTTCGCAAATAAGAGTTTGCAACAGAATAATCAGGTGGATGCATGGGAACACACATGCACCAATTTAAATAAAATAATCTTTGGCAACTATTTAATTCTGGGACAGAGAGAAAGCATGTACAAACAAGGGAGAGAATAGCATCTGTCTTGATGAAAATGTTTATTATTTAAAGTTATTATAATCAAAATATATTTTTCCTAAATATTAATATAACTAAATACATCAATGAATTCATAAAAGAATACATGTCATCCACATCACTACTACTACTCGCATTTACCCATGCATACAGACACCTTATGCACCCAATGAACAACTATACATAGAGATAAAATCTTAAACTTTGATATGCTTCTAAAATAGGTTGTCACAAATAGAACATTTGTTTTTAACACAGCAGCTTTACTGTAAAAATTGTGGCTACAATCAATACTCTATTTTTGTCTAATGTTGTCAATTTTATGTATTGTACATTGGGTGAATGAAGCATCTGTATGCATGGGTAAATGTGAGTAGTAGTAGTGATGTGGATACAATGTCTGAACTTTTAGGCGAAATAAACATTTTTTTCCAACTTTGCATTTGCCTCAAGGAGATACTCATTTTTGGCACAAAGTCTGGTCTGATAATTTTAGTAGATAGGGATTTCCATCAGAAACACAGATACTTGTGCTGGAAAGCCAGAGTACCACCCACATAATGCCTCCTTGTTGCAAAGTGGTGCAAAGCAGCAAAATGCCCTTTTCTGAGCTAAAAAAGTGCATTTTTCCAACACAAATTAAGTTTTGCGATGAAAAGCAAATACCCTTCCAATTCTTAGTGCAGCTTTGTGTCACCTTGCATGACATTAGGGCAGCAGAGAGTTTTGATAAATCTGCCACTAAATATCATAAGGGAATAGTTTTCAACAGTTTTGCAGATCAAAAATAAAGGGGCATATTTACTAACATTTCACACAACGCAATGCAGCAAAGCAAATTAAGTTGCTGTGCTTCATTGGGTGAAAGGGAGAGAGCAGCACTGCACCACATTTTCAAAGATATGATGCAGTTCTGCTCTCTCCTAGCACTGGCGCACTTGGGGCTGCCGAGTGCCAGTGCAGGCACCCTTGCATAATTTAGTAAGGGTGCCTACATTGGTGAATGAAGAGAAATAAATATATTTCTCCCTGTTACATGAGTCTCAGGTAGGAGCACCATTTTGGCACAAACCCATGTTTAAAAGTCTTCGCAAATAAGAGTTTGCAACAGAATAATCAGGTGGATGCATGGGAACACACATGCACCAATTTAAATAAAATAATCTTTGGCAACTATTTAATTCTTGGACAGAGAGAAAGCATGTACAAACAAGGGAGAGAATAGCATCTGTCTTGATGAAAATGTTTATTATTTAAAGTTACTATAATCAAAATATAGTTTTCCTAAATATTTATATAAATAAATACATCAATGAATTCATAAAAAGAATACATGTCATCCACATCACTACTAGTACTCACATTTACCCATGCATACAGACACCTTATGCACCCAATGAACAACTATACATAGAGATAAAATCTTAAACATTGATATGTTTCTAAAATAGGTTGTCACAAATAGAACATTTGTTTTTAACACAGCAGCTTTACTGTAAAAATTGTGGCTACAATCAATACTCTATTTTTGTCTAATGTTGTCAATTTTATGTATTGTACATTGGGTGAATGAAGCATCTGTATGCATGGGTAAATGTGAGTAGTAGTAGTGATGTGGATGACAGACTGATAAACATAAACACGATAGCAGGAGAGAAGTTGAATACTAGGATCAGTAACTTGTTAGACAAAATTATATTTTACTTTGCAAAAACTGCTTTGATCATATATCAAACGAAGTTAAGCTGTGATTTTTGCTCAAAGTTAGGGCCCAGATTTATAATTTGAATGGTAGAATTCCCACTTGACACAGTGGGAGATTTTCTTTACTGAACATTGAAGAAGAGGAAAATCCATCATATATAGAATTTTAACTGGAAATAGAAGAGTTTCCACTACCGAACTCGCTAAATATGGCATCAGAGAATACATTTTCACTAATGAAGAAACACTACAGAAAAATATTTACTGCGTTAATAACTGCTTTTGGAAATCCCTCCAGTAAATGTGAGCACTGTAAATGTACATAGAAATTGGGAGTACATTGACAGCATCCACAAATGGATTATATCTCAGTTGTGGATTTTCCCAGGATCTTGAACCACATACCAGTATCCAAGCTCCTCCAATAAAGGAAAGAATTGAAGACCTACCTCTTTAAAGAACACTACATCACAATGCATTAACCATACACAACCCAGCTTCCTCTCCTCGTACTCATGATTGTCTTTGACAATGTACAGCACTCTACTGCCTATCAGCTACGTTTTGCGCTATAAAATTACCAAATACATACACACATACATTATGTGGGGGATGATATATATATATATTCACTGAAAAAACCATCGGTTTCAGGGACGTTATAGTTCGTTGGACATTTCACTCGTACAAAACCATAGAAATTCCGCTGTTATAGTAGTTCAGCTAACTATAACTCGCACCCCCGCAATGCACTGCTGATGACGTCACATATTACATAATTCATGACATGGTCAGTGACATCACTGATGACATCACTGATGACATCATCCAGTGACTGTGTGTTTCTTTAAAGTTTAAATATGTATTATATATATGCCAAGGTGTATTGAAGAATGAGTGGGTGTATAAGTGTCTGGATGGAGGATTTAGTAGGTGCGTGACTGACTGTTTAAGTGAGTGATTACATGTGTCTTACTGAATGCATGGGTTAGTGACTAAACTGTGTGAATGTCTGTATCAGTCTGTCTGTTGTTGTATAAGGTGCTGCATGGGTTGGTCAGTAGCTACATGAGTGTCTATATGGGTTATCGATTGGCTGCCTGAGTATTTGTATGGGTGCCTGAGTGTGTGTGTGTGTGGGTGGGAGGTGTGTGACTCTGTGCATAGATGTTTGAGTGGTTGATTCACTGGGTGTATGGGTTCAAGAGTGCATGTGGAAACAGCTGTATGGGTAGGTGAGTGTGTGTATGGGTGTGTTGGTGAGTGAATGGATGTCTCAGTGGTACATGTCCAAGTAACTACATATGTAAAAGGCAGTGTATGTGAGAGTTGGAGTATATAAATGACTATACGTGAGAGTCAGTGATTGTGAGAGTGGCTGTATGGATGAGTGTATACTTGTATCAGTGATTGTATAAGAGAGTAAGTATGCGTTTGTTTCTGTTTGAATAAGTGATGTGGTGTGTGTATAACTGTATAGGTCAGTAAATGGAAGAGTGATTGATTCTTTGCATGACTGACTAGGTGTGTGAGTATCTCTGGATGAGTGGTGGTGTGTGAGTATCTGTATAGGTGTATGAGTGCATATGATAGTGTTGTATTGATGAGTGACTGCATGTATGAGTGATTGTATGGGTGAATGAGTGGATGTGTGTGTAGACCTAGGAATCAGTGAGTGCGTATGAAGTAACTGGTATTGGTGTGTCGATAGTTTCGAAAATGGTAGTCTGTATTTTACAGTGGGTGTATCAAAGGTTATATTAGAGTGTGAGGAGGTGCATCAGATTTTCATGTGGATGATGTCATCAGTGATGTCATTTGAGATGTCATCAGTGATGTCATCAGTGATGTCACTGACCATGTCATGAATTATGTAATATGTGACGTCATCAGCAGTGCATTGCGGGGCGCGAGTTATAGTTAGCTGAACTACTATAACGTCGGAATTTCTATGGTTTTGTACGAGTGAAATGACCAACTAACTATAACGTCCCTGAAACCTACGTTTTTTCAGTGAATTTCAATGGTTTTTTAAATGCTAATTTCTAACTATAACGTCCCTGAAACCTATGGTTTTTTCAGTGAATTTCAAAGGTTTTTAAAAACTAATTTCTAACTATAACATAGCAGTCGCGTTTGCAGAGTGGTGGAGAAAGGTGAGCGTGGCCTTCAAACACCTTTTAGCAATCGCATTGTGTGGGATTTAGCGGAAGTAACAGGAGGGATACTTAGCCCCCAACGTCAACTTTGGGGGCCAACTACCCCTTTTATTACCTCCAGTAAGTCCCAAACAGCAGGATTTGCTAACTTATTATATCAGGCCCCACCCCCTCCCTGCAGCACTCTGCAAACGCGCCCCCTGGCGTGTTCTAAGTTGGGGGATTAAGTCCCCTTGAATCCTGAGGGTCCCTGGGGGCCAACTATGCCACCAGATACCTCCATTAAGCACCACTGAGCTGCGTTGCAGAGAGGTGTAAAAGGGGCGTGGACTCAGACCACCTCTCTGCAACGCAGCTCTGTGGCACTTACTGGAGGTACATGGTGGGCTAGTTGGCTCCCAGGGACCCTCAAGATTGAAGAGGACTTAATCCCCCAATTTACAACGCACCAGGGGGCGCGTTAGCACACTTGTTATGTCAGGGCCCGCTCCCTCCCTGCACCACTGTGCAAACGCGCCCCCTGGCGCATTGTAAGTTGGGGGGATTAAGTTAAGTCCCCTTGAATCCTGAGGGTGCCTGGGGGCCAACTAGCCCACCAGGTACCTCCAGTAAGCGCCACAGAGCTGCGTTGCAGAGAGGTGTAAAAGGGGCGTGGCCTCAGACCACCTCTCTGCAATGCAGCTCTGTGGCGCTTACTGGAGGTACCTTGTGGGCTAATTGGCCCCCAGGGACCCTCAGGATTGAAGGGGACTTAATCCCCCAATTTACAATGTGCCTGGGGGCGCGTTTGCACACTTGCTATGTCAGGCTTTGCCCCCTCCCTGTACCACTGTGCAAATGCGCCCACTGGCATGTTGTAAATTGGGGGATTAATTTCCCTTGAGTCCTGAGGGTCCCTGGGGGCCAACTAGCCCACCAGGTACCTCCAGTAAGCGGCACAGAGCTGTGTTGCAGAGAGGTGTAAAAAGGGGCGTGGCCTCGGAACACCTCTCTGCAAACCAGCTCTGTGGCGCATACTGGAGGTACCTGGTGGGCTAGTTGGCCCCCAGGGACCCTCAGTATTCAAGGGGAATTAATTCCCCAACTTACAACGTGCCAGGAGGCGCGTTTGCTGAGTGCTGCAGGGAGGGGCGGGGCCTTCGGCGTGATGCCGTTTTTTGGGGGGTTTTTTACGAGGGGGGCTGTGTGGCCCTCTTCTTTTACAATATTTGGTGCCCTGGGGACCCCATCCCCCAGGGCCTGCTATTTTTTTACATTTAAAAAAAAAACGGGAAGGGGGCCGCGCGGTCCCCCTCCCGAGGTCAATTTCGGCCCCGGGGACCCCATCCCACGGGGCATGGCCACATTGTTTTCTTAGTTTTTATTTTTTAAGGAGGGGGCTGCGTGGCCCCGGGGACCCCATCCCCCGGGGCTGTGCCTCTTTATTTATTTATTTTTTAAATTTTATTATTGAAGGGGGGCAGCGTGGCCCCCCTCCTGGGCCACTTCTGGCCCCGAAGACCCTATCCCCCAGGGCCGGCGCTTTGTGTTGGGGACCGTGGGGGGAGCCCCAATGCCCCAACGGTCCCGCCGGCTGCCCGCCTCCTGCGGGAGCTGGCATTGCTTTTGAGCAAGGGGAGCTGCTGACATGCAATCCTGCTTTGCTTCATTGTAGCGAGAGCAGGTTTTCCTCTCTCTCTGTCAGTCAGTCAGTATCTCTCTCAGTCAGTCATTATGTCTCTCTGTCAGTCAGTCTCTCTCTCAGTCAGTCAGTCTCTCTCTCAGTCAGTCAGTCTCTCTCTGTCAGTCAGTCTCTCTCTCAGTCAGTCAGTCTCTCTCTCAGTCAGTCAGCCTCTCTCTGTCAGTCAGTCTCTCTAAGTTAGTCAGTCTCTATGAGTCAGTCAGTCTCTCTCTCTGTCAGTCAGTCTCTCTCAGTCAGTCAGTCTCTCTAAGTCAGTCAGTCTCTCTCCCTGTCAGTCAGTCTCTCTCTCTGTCAGTCAGTCTCTCTCTCTGTCAGTCAGTCTCTCTCAGTCAGTCAGTCTCTCTCAGTCAGTCAGTCTCTCTCCCTGTCAGTCAGTCTCTCTCTCTCTGTCAGTCAGTCTCTCTCTCTGTCAGTCAGTCTCTCTCTCTCAGTCAGTCTCTCTAAGTCAGTCAGTCTCTCTCAGTCAGTCAGACTCTCTAAGTCAGTCAGTCTCTCAGTCAGTCAGTCTCTCTCAGTCAGTCAGTCTCTCTCAGTCAGTCTCTCTCTCAGTCAGTCAGTCTCTCTCTCAGTCAGTCAGTCTCTCTCAGTCAGTCAGTCTCTCTCTCAGTCAGTCAGTCTCTCTCAGTCAGTTAGTCTCTCTCTCCATCAATCAGTCTCTTTCTCAGTCAGTCTCTCTCTCTCTGTCAGTCAGTCTCTGTCAGTCAGTCTCTCTCTCAGTCAGTCAGTCTCTCTCAGTCAGTCAGTCTCTCTCTCAGTCAGTCAGTCTCTCTCAGTCAGTTAGTCTCTCTCTCCGTCAATCAGTCTCTTTCTCAGTCAGTCTCTCTCTGTCAGTCAGTCTCTCTCTCAGTCAGTCAGTCTCTCTCTCTGTCAGTCAGTCTCTCTCTCTTTGTCAGTCTCAGTCAGTCAGTCTCTTTCTCAGTCAGTCTCTCTCTCTGTCAGTCAGTCTCTGTCAGTCAGTCTCTCTCAATCAGTCAGTCTCTCTCTCTCTGTCAGTCAGTCTCTCTCTGTCAGTCAGTCTCTCTCTCTCTTGTCAGTCTCTCTCTGTCAGTCTCCCTCTCTCTCAGTCAGTCTCTCTCTTAGTCAGTCTCTCTGTCAGTCAGTCAGTCTCTCTCTCTCTCTGTCAGTGTCTCTCTGTCAGTCAGTCTCTCTCTCAGTCAGTCAGTCTCTCTGTCAGTCAGTCAGTCACTCTCTCAGTCAGTCAGTCTCTCTCTCAGTCAGTCAGTCAGTCTCTTTCAGTCAGTCAGTCTCTCTCAGTCAGTCAGTATCTCTGTCAATCAGTCTCTCTCTGTCAGTCAGTCTCTCTCTCAGTCAGTCAGTCTCTCTCAGTCAGTCAGACTCTCTCAGTCAGTCAGTCTCTCTCTGTCAGTCTCTCTATCTCTGTCAGTCTCTCTCTGTCAGTCAGTCTCTCTCTGTCAGTCAGTCTCTCTCTCTGTCAGTCTCTCTCTCTCTGTCAGTCTCTCTCTCAGTCAGTCTCTCTGTCAGTTAGTCTCTCTCTGTCAGTCAGTCTCTCTCAGTCTCTCTCTCTGTCAGTCTCTCTCTCTGTCAGTCAGTCAGTCTCTGTCAGTCAGTCTCTCTCTCTCAGTCAGTCAGTCTCTCTCTCTGTCAGTCAGTCTCTCTCTCTCTCAGTCAGCCTCTCTCTCTGTCAGTCTCTCTCTGTCAGTCAGTCTCTCTCTCAGTCAGTCAGTCTCTTTCAGTCAGTCTCTCTCAGCCAGTCAGTGTAGGAGAGTAGGATCTAACGCAACAAAAAGAGCCACCCTATTATTCAAAATAGGGACAGGGTAACTACAGTCAACAAACAACAAGTCCCTAGTGGAAATATGTGGATCAAATGCTGTAATCTAAATGTGTAAAACCTAAAAAATGAAAAGGCAGGACTATCCACTGTGAATATGATGCTCAATGACAAGCCCAATCATCCCTTTCCAGGTTATTACAATGACACTTGAGAATCAACCAGACAATAATCCCAACACAATATTTATAAAATGTACAAAATCGATTTTATTCATAATTCTTTTAAAAAAACATAATTGGCAAATATTTAAAAATCTATAAACAATAAGAGAGAGAGGGAATTTTTAGAAGGAACACTCTTGATCCCCCAAATAGTAGTCTAAACAACAAAAGAGTTTGCCTTCTCAAGAGAAGAGCTGGCGTGGAGAATCAAATTTGATTCTTATAAAGCCCTCACTCACCAACCTAGTTGGTGACATGCTTCATCATCGGGTCCCACCAGGAAGGTCGAGTACCTCCCCGGTGTGCTTCAATGCCAGAATTACTGCGGAGCGGGTTGAAGTGACAAGTGCACGTGATTGTGAAGTGATTTAAAAATGACTAGGCTGTATCCGAAAATGATTTTATTCGCCGGTCAGTCAGGCACAAAATAAAAACAATGTGAGTGATGTGATCGCTGAAGAAATTGGTCAGCTAAATCTCACTATGTGTGGTCAACATGTTTCTGCCTCTATGATGCTACTAGCTAGGCATTCGTCAGGACCAAAGTGAAGACCCCGGCGGTATGAGCACGCTAAGGCTCACCCTAACCTGGAGGTCAAATGCGTGAAAAAGTAGGAAAAAGAGTCTTTAAAAACCTACTATCATTGCGGGATCCTTCTTACTTATTGGGACCCTGACTGACCGGCGAATAAAATCATTTTCGGATACAGCCTAGTCATTTTTAAATCACTTCACAATCACGTGCACTTGTCACTTCAACCCGCTCCGCAGTAATTCTGGCGTTGAAGCACACCGGGGAGGTACTCGACCTTCCTGGTGGGGCCCGATGATGAAGCATGTCACCAACTAGGTTGGTGAGTGAGGGCTTTATAAGAATCACATTTGATTCTCCACGCCAGCTCTTCTCTTGAGAAGGCAAACTCTTTGTTGTTTAGACTACTATTTGGGGGATCAAGAGTGTTCCTTCTAAAATTCCCTCTCTCTCTTATTGTTTATAGATATTAAGCAGCGTACAGCTGTGAGAGCCTAGGGGAGGTCTGTGATTGCCAGAACCTCCCTTCTTCCGAATTTTCGCATTTTGCGAGTTTCATACATTTAGACATCATGGCAAATATGGGTCTCACCTACTCTATCTCAGAGGTTGATGCTATTCTAGCTGGCCCATCCATGTTTGCTGACCCTACCATCTCACAAGCTATCACTCACACCAGTGAGTGGGAAAAATTGTCAGAACAGAAACGAAATAGAATTAGGACAATCTTACACGGGACCATCCTTACCGAGTATCTCCGTACAAACACAGCACCAAGAGGGCTCCTGGTAACTAATGCACCACGAATCTTCCTAGAGGATGCAGTATTTAGAAAGGAATGGGCAATGATCGCGTGGCATTGTACACGCGACTGGCTTGTCCTAATCATTAAGACAGCTCTGCGACTTTCAGAAGCCTTGATGGTCGAAATCCAACAGACGGAAAACCATTTTAAAACTACCTTAACAGGCTTCAAGAAAAAACTGGACGAAGTTAATAAAGACATCACTGATTATAAGGACGGCTTAACCCAATCGAAAGTGATTAAATTCCAGAAAGACCTAAAACGATTTGCCTTTGATAAAGTCTATCCCTATGCTGACCCTACCTACATACCTCCCACAAAAAATAACTCCAACTCAGACATCTCGGATGATAGCACATCGACCACCAGTGGGTCTAGCAATGGGAGTTTTAGACAAAGACAAAGGGGCGGTAATAGGGGTACACCAAGACAGAACTATGCCCAACCGATGTGGTCACACTTTCCAACACCGGGACCCGGTATGCATCCCATGCACTTCCAACAACCACCTTTCCCCCTAATGGGCTGGAATCCGGCCTATATGCCAGCGCAGCCTTTTCGTCAGAACTCTTACCGTCCTTTTTTAGAGAGAGGCCGCAGAGGCAGAGGCAGGAGGAGAGGGCAGAATCAAGTTCATTGGGAACAAGAAGACACAGTGGGCAACCACACACGCAGCAAATCTCAGGAACCCCAGGCAGGCACCAGTGCCAGGAGAGTCTAATTACTAATCTCTCCGAGGTAACTTTGTCCCCAGTGGAGAAACAGGTTTTAGAAAAGGGTTTAGGGTTTGTTCCCTCAGCCCGCCTAGACAAGTTTAAACTACATTGTGAGCTGGCGGAATTTTTCAGAAAGCTCAAACTGAAAGCCTATTTTGAGGGTAAAGAAGTCAGTGAACCACAGGAGAATCCAGCTAATACAGGATTGAGGTTGAAATCATCTTTCACCCCCTCCTTATGGGGTACCGGCTGAAATTACTACTTTCGAACAGGCAGTTTTTCTTGAAATAGAGAACTTTGAAGAGGGCAACATTTTTAAAAATCTTAGTAAAATGGAATATCAAGCGCTTCAAGGTTTGCAATCAAATACTGCAATCACCATAAAACCAGCTGACAAAGGTGGAGGGTGGTAATTCAGAATAAAGGGGACTACGAGCAAGAATGTCAACGTCTCCTTGACGATAGGAAGAACTATACTCCCCTTACTACTGACCCCTCCCTAGAACTTAAGATCGAAATTAAGCAACTGGTGAAAGAGGCAGAACAGAATGGTTACATTACCAGTAAAGAGTCTGCTTTCCTAATTGAGGGGGAAGGTGTTATACCCTATTTTTACACTTTACCTAAAGCGCACAAAAACAGGACACCTTCTCCAGGACGCCCCATTGTTTCGGGTATCGGCTCCTTACTCGAGCCTTTGTCTCGGTTCTGTGACTTCTTTTTAAAACCACTTGTACAGCAGTCATCCACGTACCTTAAAGACACTAAGAGTCTTCTATGCCTTCTACAAGAAGTGACCATTGAGGAGGCTTCAACCATACTAGTGACACTTGACATAGAGAGTCTATATACCAGCATTCCCCAGGACGACACCATCAGGGTCCTGGGTGAGGCACTGGACGAAACAGTCTGGGACTATCAGACCCCTAAAGAATTCATTTTGAGGTGTGCCACTCTGGCTCTCAAAAGAAATTTTTTGAGTATAAGAATCATCTGTTCTTGCAATCAACTGGTACTTCGATGGGCAGTACCTTTGCCCCAAGTGTGGCGGGTCTGTACGTCTACAATTTCGAACGCAGATTCATTCTCTCTGGCGATAATCCTTATGCCTCTTCCATAGTATTTTGGAAGAGGTATATTGATGATATCTTAATGATATGGAAAGGACCAGAGTGCGTTCTTAATGACTTCCTTTCCTGGATTAATACCCTTGACCTGAACCTAAAATTTACCCACACCTGTAATCAACATGAGGTGGTATTCTTGGATGTGGTCATCACAAAATCAGAGAGAGGCCTCTCTACTAAGACCCATTACAAACCTACTGCCAAAAATAACCTACTTGAGTTTTCTAGCTTCCACCCTAGGCCCCTACGGGAAAACCTACCGTATGGACAATACCTTCGGTTAAGAAGGAACTGTAGCAAATTGGATGATTTTCGCAACCAATCAGCAAACCTCACCTCTAAACTGAAGAATCGAGGTTACCCAGAAAGAATTCTGAGTAAGAGCTATAAAAGGGCCTGGAACCAACCAAGGGAGGCTCTTCTGGAAGACACCCCCGAATGAAGAAGGACATTCCCCTTACCTGTGTTACTACATACAGTACTGCTTCTACTACGGTTAAGAAAGCAATTAACAAACATTGGAGAATAATCACTAGTAGTAATCGGTTATGGGAGAAACCTCTTTTTTCCTTTAAAAGGGGCCGCAGTCTCAGGGATTCATTTTTCCTTTTTCCTTTAAAAGGGGCCGCAGTCTCAGGGATTCATTGGTCCACACACGACCCAAAATTGAGACATTGATTGGCACTCCTTCCATAACTGCGGCTTGGGGTCTACCTAGAATAGTGGGTCATTTTCCTTGCGCCAACTGTAGTGTTTGTCATCTGACTGCACACACAAAGGTCCTCAATCTTGAACCAGGCAAAACCTGGATACAACGCACTCACACCAACTGTAATTCCACAAATGTGGTATACTTGATGACCTGCCCTTGTGGTCTGCGTTATGTGGGGATGACGACTCGTAAGGTGAAACAACGTATTGGTGAACATAGAAGTAACATCCGATGCAGGAGAATCACATCCAAACTTAGTGAACATTACATACACCACAATCACACCACGAATGACTTACAGTGGACAGTCATTGAACAGGTGACCGCATGTAGAAACATACCGCAGTCTCTGTTTGAGAAAGAACAGAGGTGGGTCTATCGTCTGGGCACAGATAAAGAGGGGCTGAATGATCATATTCCCTGGAGCACTGTACTCAGAAACTAACAGAATTAGTTTCAATTTTTTCTGTTCAGCCGCATGACCCCCACAGAGTGTGTACTGTTTAGACACCTACTGTTTAGACACTCCCGGTTGACAATATCTGGTACACCACCTGGCACATTCAACTATCTATAGAAGTGTTTGACATCTTCATGAACTGGTATAGGCACATGACATGACAAGCAAGCAATGCACATAAGAGGATAGACCTGACCTCTATATACGAGAGAGGACAAATTTCCTTTGTGTGGTTTTGTTGCTAACGAATACCCTTGCTTTAGCCTTCCCTTTGAATGGTAGCACAGTTGGCATTTGACATAGCGTGCCTATCGCTTGTGAATAAAGTTTTGTTGCGGTTTTATCGCATCGGTATTACTGAAGTCAGCGTCCTAGTCTTTTCTGGTGACGCTGCGGGCCACATGATTTAACTTTTCTTCATTCTGATTGGCCCCTCTGTTGCCGTATACGTAATGACGTAGCTACTAGGGCTCTCCCGGGACACCGACGCTCAAACCGAGGTTCCGGGTTGTGTTCCCATACCCACCCCCCCTATATAAACACGTGGAACACCGGCCCTTCTATCGACGGGGTCCGGTTTTCAGAGGGTTCAACCAGGTACCAAGCGGGTGTCTGGCTTTCTCGGCGTGAGTGTGTTTCGAGCAGCCCTACCACACAGATAAGTGACCAGCCTGCTGTTGCGGGACCGAACTTCATATTTATGTATTTGTTTTGTCTCTACCTTTCTATAGGGTGTGCCAATCAGCCACCACCCCCCTCCCGAGACCCAGGGTGTGTTTAGTGATCACCCTATGTGTAAGACATTTCTCTTCTTTTCTTTTTCTTTTTCCGTTGACAACACCGCTTGGTTGAGCCCGTTGTAGTCACGTTAGCGTTTTCTGATTTGACTCTCTGTGACTCTCCACGTCACAATAGGCGTGTAAGTAAAAATAGCGCTTAATGTGATACCACCTATGTTTATAGTGGTTCCAGCTTTTGCCACTTTCAATAACTTTCTAAAATATGTGCACATTCATATCTCACTACTGCACGACAGCTCCTTGAGAGATAGTTTCCGGTGCACTCCGAGAAGAGCACTTTTGTATGCTGAAACTGGAACAATGAACGTCCTATGACCACATGCTTACTGAATATACTTATGTCTGTGTGTTTGTTCGTTCTTGTTCTTTCATTTCAGAGATCTGCAGGGTCCCAATAAGTAAGAAGGATCCCGCAATGATAGTAGGTTTTTAAAGACTCTTTTTCCTACTTTTTCACGCATTTGACCTCCAGGTTAGGGTGAGCCTTAGCGTGCTCATACCGCCGGGGTCTTCACTTTGGTCCTGACGAATGCCTAGCTAGTAGCATCATAGAGGCAGAAACATGTTGACCACACATAGTGAGATTTAGCTGACCAATTTCTTCAGCGATCACATCACTCACATTGTTTTTATTTTGTGCCTGACTGACCGGCGAATAAAATCATTTTCGGATACAGCCTAGTCATTTTTAAATCACTTCACAATCACGTGCACTTGTCACTTCAACCCGCTCCGCAGTAATTCTGGCGTTGAAGCACACCGGGGAGGTACTCGACCTTCCTGGTGGGGCCCGATGATGAAGCATGTCACCAACTAGGTTGGTGAGTGAGGGCTTTATAAGAATCAAATTTGATTCTCCACGCCAGCTCTTCTCTTGAGAAGGCAAACTCTTTTGTTGTTTAGACAAATATTTAAAAATGTCATTAAAAAATCATTTTCACCTAATACATACTAAGTTGTTTCTCTGTAATGACATTGTTATATGTATGTACCAGACTGTTTCTAATTGTTCTATTCCTCCGGAATGAGAACATAGGTTTTTCCAGTTTTGGTTTTCCCTGTCTATTTAATAAGTGCCAATTCCTATTGATGATGTTTTTCACTTTGTTGCTTATATTGCTAAAATTCGTAACAAAGATCATAGGTAATTGGCGAACCTCTTGTTTATTCACTGTGTTTTCAAAGAAAGAGTCCCTATTGTAATATTTGGCACGCTTGTATGCCTGTTTGATGATCCTCCTAGGGTATCCCCTTTCAGCCAATTTTCTTGATAGTCTGTCAGCATGAATATTGTAGTCCTTGATGTCACTACAGTTACGTCTAATTCTAAGAAATTGCCCGAATGGGATGTTGTCTTTTTGGCATGTTGGATGATTACTATTATAATGTAAAATCGTATTTTTATCTGTGCCCTTCGTGAATAACTCTACTTGGAGTTGGTTATTCGAATTTTTGATTTTGATGTCTAGAAAGTCACAGCTTTGTTTGTTGATGGAGGACGTGAAACGAAGGTTCTCGCCTCCCAAATTAAGCCAATCGATAAAATCCAAGAGTGTATCTTTATTGCCTGTCCAGATGAAAAAGATATCATCAATATAACGTGACCATGCTGTAATATTTTCATAGAACGGTGCTATTGAATTAAAAATGTGCCTCTCCTCGAACCTGCTGACATACAGGCCCGCCAGACTAGGAGCACAGGTTGCTCCCATGCTGGTCCCCTTTATTTGTTTGAAGAATTCAGTTTTGAATAAAAAAATATTGTTCTTAAGAATAATCTCCACACATTCAATAATGAAGATTGCATGTGTCGTGAGATCTCCCTCGTTATTGCACATAAGGTCTTTATAAGGCTTCTATATCGAGAGTCACAAGCCATTGGGTCTTGATATTAAAGGGAAGATTCTCAATTTTACTGATCATTTCCGTCGTGTCCTTTATGTATGCTTGCTGTCGGACAACCAACGGTTGTAGAAAGATGTCCACATATTTGCTCAATGGCTCAGTGAGGGAATCAATACTAGATACAATGGGTCTCATAGGTGGGTTCTTGGTGTCTTTGTGGATTTTTGGAAGCCCATATAGGGCAGGTATTCTCGGATGTGTGTTGTTTAGAAAATTAAATTCATCCTGACAGATAACTTCATCTTCCTTAGCTAGAAGTAACAGTCTGGTAACTTTTCGAATTAGGACGTCCCACTCATCTCTATTCGATTTCTGGTAATGTTGTATATTGTTCAAAAGGGACATCATTTTTGCATTGTAGTCAGAGGTATTAAAAATCACAATGCCGCCGCCTTTATCGGCGGGTTTTATAGTTATATTTTGGCACTGTTCTAAGTTCGACAGTGCTATATATTGTTGGGCTGTCAAATTTTTGTTGGTCCAACTCTTTTTGTTCAACAGGTCATTTATACTTTTATCGACTATTCTTTCAAAAGTTTCAATGTCTTTGTGGACTAATTGAAATGATGGAGTCCACGTTGATTTTTGTTTGAGGCCTGATTTGTTTGTCGTAAGAATTTTGTCTTTTCCCTCAAAAAAACAATTCAAACGTACCTTTCTAAAAAAGTTTTGGATATCTCTTTCCAAATTGTACCTATCTACGGGGAAGTTATAGCATATCCTAATCCTTTTTCCAAAACATTGATTTCCTCCTGTTTGAGAACTCTATTAGAGAGATTGATAATAGGTGCTCTGTCAGTTAGTCCCAATGTTTCTGGCTCCTTGTGTGAGGGCGATTTTGTCCCGGGTTTGGGGTGAAAAAACCCCTCCCTCTGGTTCTGCCCCTGTTCTGGCCCCGATTGGATGGTCGTTTGTCTAAAAAAGAAAGAGTGTCCCTACTCGTACCAGCAGTAGCTTCCCTGTTGCTGGTGATATAATCATCTTTGAACTGTTCATTATCTGACTCTGAACTTGTATATGATGTATCAAAAAACATCACTCTCTTCCGTGGGAAAGTTTTTCTTGGTTGTATCCAGTTTTTTTTATTATTGTACAGTTCTTCCCTAGGTCTTTCATAAAAATCTTTTTGCAAATATGGATAAACCTGTTCCATATTGTATTTTGAGATGTCATTACGTAATTTGTTTGCTTTTTTATTTAGAAGGTAATCTCTATAACCTGAGACGTCTTGTTCAATTTCCTCAAGTTTCTTTTTAGCTTCCTCCAAAGAGGTGTTTTCCCTAAGTTTTAGTTCCATTTCCTCTATCTCTTTTTTTTCTATAATTAAAACCTCCTGTGCTGTCTCTATTATTAAAAGCATCCAATCACGACTGCACCTATTTGCGATAAACGTCCAATTTTCCAAAAATCTCTTATTCTTAATGAAAACTCCAGGTTCATTATTTACTTGAAGACCCCTAGGAATTATGCCTTTCTTACAGTACTCAATAAGGAAATCGGCGTGGAGTTCAGTTCTTATTGCCTTTTTTTTTAAATTCCAGAGGATTTTCCATTGTTCCTCGTCACTATTGGTAATTGTGATAGAGGTTATATCTTTAGTGGTACCATTAATTATTTTCTTAAATTGGTCCTCTGTAAAACCGTATGTTTTTAAACCGTCCATTCCGAAATATGGACACTAAATTCGCAAACTGCTGATGTGCAGTAACTATAAAAAGCTCCCAGCTAACAAGCTGTACAAAGTTCAAACGCAACAAAAAGAGCCACCCTATTATTCAAAATAGGGACAGGGTAACTACAGTCAACAAACAACAAGTCCCTAGTGGAAATATGTGGATCAAATGCTGTAATCTAAATGTGTAAAACCTAAAAAATGAAAAGGCAGGACTATCCACTGTGAATATAATGCTCAATGACAAGCCCAATCATCCCTTTCAAGGTTATTACAATGACACTTGAGAATCAACCAGACAATAATCCCAACACAATATTTATAAAATGTACAAAATTGATTTTATTCATAATTCTTTTAAAAAACCATAATTGGCAAATATTTAAAAATGTCATTAAAAAATCATTTTCACCTAATACATACAACAAATTTCATCAACAATGGTAAGAAACCAGAAAACTACATAAAAGTCGACGCAGCGTTTCGGTGAAATGCTGATTGATCACCTTCTTCAGGACAGAGTTTTCTACGAGTTGAATACACAAAAAATATGTAAGATTGAGTTTTCTATTATCATCTATAATCATATTGCCACATTTTTATATTTGTTCACATATCGTAAAAAAAAAAAAAAAAAATTAGATTGCCATTCTAAAGTAACATTCATTGTAATAAACCACCTCCACGTGGTTTTCAACATTGGCACATTAACAATGACCCTCTCAACATCATATATACAACATATAGAAACAACATATGATCCGACATATTTCGGTAATGACCTACCTATTATAGATATGAAAAGTGGTGAATCCCCTATTCGCTAGAGATGGGAAACACTCTTCTTGATTTAAAAACAAGGAATGACCTAAAATAATACAAATAGTGTTAAGTCATAGGAAAAAAGGTTTTTTTGGGCCGAACTCTTTCTTATTATTCGAAAAAAAGACAAACAGGGCTAAAACTACGCTCTATATTTATTAGCAAATCTATGTCTGGATATGAAAGATATGAGGTAGCGTACCTTTTTATGTGGTACTATTCCTTTTTTCTTACGCGTTACATAGGAGCCACCGATAAATATAATCATCAATTTCCCTAAAAACCAAAATTAAAAGTTTCAGCTCTCTAGATATCTGTTATTACAAAAAACGTATCTCATGTCACAACTAATTACTCGTAACTATCTCTATACCTATTAAAAGCCAGTAGCAGTATCATCCGCACAGTAGGATGAGCCGTAATTGGACTCTCTTCTAGTCATTTAATCCTCGTTGTCTATGCAGGAGGGAATACTGTAAGGATGAATAAATCGTAATCATTATTCAATCGCATTTTATTTTTAATAAAAAACCAAACATCATGGACTATATCGGTAGTTAATCAATGTTACCTGGTTGTGTTGCTTTTCTTGATTGTGCAACTTTAATAAAACATTCTGGGGTCGATTCCGATTCGGGCCGGAAATTTCTCCGACCGAGCCGGACCCGGAGAGATTTCCGACCGAATCGGACCCGTGCAGTCCGACCGAACGAGTACGATGCGTCCGTATGTTATCGGACACGAGTCGGTCGGACTCCCATTGAACTCAATGGGAGCCGGTCGTACAACGCGTACGCGGGCTCCCATTGCCTCCAATGGGTGCGAGGCGGACAAGGGCGCCCTACAGCGAGTACGCCGCGAAGCGCCCGCGGCGTACACGCACAGGTAGGGGGACCCATGGGTCCCCCTGTGTGCGCTCGCGCGGGTACGCGTACAGGGGGTCCGACACGGACCCCCAAAGTACGGCTCCGACAGCGAGTTCGAGTCGGACGGCGCGAGTCGGTCGGAGCGGTCGAGGTGCGCATCGTACTTACCCGGCCGGAAAACGTCTCCATTGCGCGGTGCGAATCGGGTCCGAGCGAGTCGGTCGGAGCGGTACGATCCGGGTACGAGTCGGTCGGAGCGGTCGGGTCGCCCGGACGAGTCGGTCGGCGAGTCGCATCGTACTCGCTCGGCCGGACCCGCGTACGGTTCGGTCGGGAAACAGGCTTTCGCATGGCTTTTTTCCCGACCGAATGGTATTGGGTGCGCCTCCGACCGAGATCGGAATCGGCCCCTCTGTATGGGTTAAAGTACATAAAGACTCAGTTAGTGTATATTCCTCATTGTTATTTTTGGAAATATCTTTCCGATCAAACAGTTTTAGCGTGATGCTATCCATTATACAGATTGATTTGGGGGCCCTACATCTAGGTATTGTAATATTATAAGTTTATGTCCAAAGTTTATTAGAGCAACTCTTTTTATCAGAGCAAGACTCGTACGTATACCAATTTCGCCGTCTTGCCCCCCTCAGTCATTGCACCCTTTTAAACCCTTTTAAACCTTTGAAAGCACTTATTTAAAAAAAAATATTACTACTATTGTGTTCATCGTAACTTACTTGGAACAGATGAGCCGGCCTCCCTGCTCCTATGTCAACGCCTTCCGGGTCAGGATACAATGGTCTGCCCCTTCCGGGTTGTGCATTTAAATACTATTACCATAGTCATGTGATACAATTAACTAAGATGTGTGGAGGGAAACATTTCTCCCTACTACGGCGGACATCTTACTATGGCCCACTATGCCCTATCTTGTAACTGTTTTGTTAGTAAAGACATATAAAACTAATTCGATTGCGATGTTTACGGGGGGATTAAAGCTACTACAACCACAAGACTCTCCAATACGGGGTCCTTGGGGTGGTTTAGTCCTAAGATCTACATTTATCTGACAATTCCAAACCAGCGGTAATCTTGTAATGAAATAAGGGTGTGTTGAGTTCTTGGGGTACATCGTCTTTCACCTCCTATTTTTTCATGTTGCGTCAATCACTCCAAAAGTTAATAACTCTAAATGGATTTTAACCGTCTTATGGTGGCGGCCATCTTGTAATATATGGTGTGGACGCTAAAAGCATCTAAAAAGTGCTATATATGCAATTTACGTTCTTTATGTGCACATAATTTACGATCTTGTTATTGTACACAATACAACCGTTGTCAGATTCAATTTCACAAGGTTTTTTAATCACTCCAAAAGTTAATAAATATATTAACTCTAAATGGATATTTAACCGTCTTATGGTGGCGGCCATCTTGTAATACATGGTGTGGACGCTAAAAACTTCTAAAGGTGCTAAATATGCATTTTACGGTCTTTGTGTGCACATGATTTTCGATCTTGTTTTTGTACACAATATAACCGTTCTCAGATTCAATTTCACACGGTTTTTTCATTCATTACTTCTTTAGTCGTTTGGTTAGGGAAATTTGCCGCAGGGGAATTTTAGCTGCAGGGGATCTTCATACTAGAGAGCTCACAAAGAGTCCAATTTAAATGATCTCTTTTTTAAAATTTCTCTATTAAATCAATTTCTCCCACTCTTCTTTACTGTTTAGGCCCAGTCTGAATGTCTGAAATTTCGACATGTAGAATTGTTCCCGTTTTCTACGTTTGATAGTTACGTCACCACCTCGTATGTTTATTTGGATTGTCTCTATCACACACCACCTAAGGTGGTCAATCGTATGTCCTTTCTCTATTCAATGTTCTACGAGGGGGGCATTTTTCTTGCAGGTGCGGATGGCAGATTTATGTTCATTAATCCTAATCCTAATTTCTCTAGATGTTTCTCCTATGTAGCCCAGATTGCATGGGCATAGGATCAAGTAAATAAGATTCTTAGACCGACAGTTTGTCATGTTTTTAAATCTATGAATTACCTTATTGTGTTCCACACTGGTGCCTCTCATGATATTACTGCAGTTATTACAGGTACTACATGGAAATGTGCCTACCGGTAATGGGGCGTTGGTTATACTAAGTTGTTTCTCTGTAATGACATTGTTATATGTATGTACCAGACTGTTTCTAATTGTTCTATTCCTCCGGAATGAGAACATAGGTTTTTCCAGTTTTGGTTTTCCCTGTCTATTTAATAAGTGCCAATTCCTATTGATGATGTTTTTCACTTTGCTGCTTATATTGCTAAAATTCGTAACAAAGATCATAGGTAATTGGCGAACCTCTTGTTTATTCACTGTGTTTTCAAAGAAAGAGTCCCTATTGTAATATTTGGCACGCTTGTATGCCTGTTTGATGATCCTCCTAGGGTATCCCCTTTCAGCCAATTTTCTTGATAGTCTGTCAGCATGAATATTGTAGTCCTTGATGTCACTACAGTTACGTCTAATTCTAAGAAATTGCCCGAATGGGATGTTGTCTTTTTGGCATGTTGGATAATTACTATTATAATGTAAAATCGTATTTTTATCTGTGGCCTTCGTGAATAACTCTACTTGGAGTTGGTTATTCGAATTTTTGATTTTGATGTCTAGAAAGTCACAGCTTTGTTTGTTGATGGAGGACGTGAAACGAAGGTTCTCGTCTCCCAAATTAAGCCAATCGATAAAATCCAAGAGTGTATCTTTATTGCCTGTCCAGATGAAAAAGATATCATCAATATAACGTGACCATGCTGTAATATTTTCATAGAACAGTGCTATTGAATTAAAAATGTGCCTCTCCTCGAACCTGCTGACATACAGGCCCGCCAGACTAGGAGCACAGGTTGCTCCCATGCTGGTCCCCTTTATTTGTTTGAAGAATTCAGTTTTGAATAAAAAAATATTGTTCTTAAGAATAATCTCCACACATTCAATAATGAAGATTGCATGTGTCGTGAGATCTCCCTCGTTATTGCACATAAGGTCTTTATAAGGCTTCTATATCGAGAGTCACAAGCCATTGGGTCTCGATATTAAAGGGAAGATTCTCAATTTTACTGATCATTGCCGTCGTGTCCTTTATGTATGCTTGCTGTCGGACAACCAACGGTTGTAGAAAGATGTCCACATATTTGCTCAATGGCTCAGTGAGGGAATCAATACTAGATACAATGGGTCTCATAGGTGGGTTCTTGGTGTCTTTGTGGATTTTTGGAAGCCCATATAGGGCAGGTATTCTCGGATGTGTGTTGTTTAGAAATTTAAATTCATCCTGACAGATAACTTCATCTTCCTTAGCTAGAAGTAACAGTCTGGTAACTTTTCGAATTAGGGCGTCCCACTCATCTCTATTCGATTTCTGGTAATGTTGTATATTGTTCAAAAGGGACATCATTTTTGCATTGTAGTCAGAGGTATTAAAAATCACAATGCCGCCGCCTTTATCGGCGGGTTTTATAGTTATATTTTGGCACTGTTCTAAGTTCGACAGTGCTATATATTGTTGGGCTGTCAAATTTTTGTTGGTCCAACTCTTTTTGTTCAACAGGTCATTTATACTTTTATCGACTACTCTTTCAAAAGTTTCAATGTCTTTGTGGACTAATTGAAATGATGGAGTCCACGTTGATTTTTGTTTGAGGCCTGATTTGTTTGTCGTAAGAATTTTGTCTTTTCCCTCAAAAAAACAATTCAAACGTACCTTTCTAAAAAAGTTTTGGATATCTCTTTCCAAATTGTACCTATCTACGGGGGAAGTTATAGCATATCCTAATCCTTTTTCCAAAACACTGATTTCCTCCTGTGTGAGAACTCTATTAGAGAGATTGATAATAGGTGCTCTGTCAGTTAGTCCCAATGTTTCTGGCTCCTTGTGTGAGGGCGATTTTGTCCCGGGTTTGGGGTGAAAAAACCCCTCCCTCTGGTTCTGCCCCTGTTCTGGCCCCGATTGGATGGTCGTTTGTCTAAAAAGAAAGAGTGTCCCTACTCGTACCAGCAGTAGCTTCCCTGTTGCTGGTGATATAATCATCTTTGAACTGTTCATTATCTGACTCTGAAATTGTATATGATGTGTCAAAAAACATCACTCTCTTCCGTGGGAAAGTTTTTCTTGGTTGTATCCAGTTTTTTTTATTAATGTACAGTTCTTCCCTAGGTCTTTCATAAAAATCTTTTTGCAAATATGGATAAACCTGTTCCATATTGTATTTTGAGATGTCATTACGTAATTTGTTTGCTTTTTTATTTAGAAGGTAATCTCTATAACCTGAGACGTCTTGTTCAATTTCCTCAAGTTTCTTTTTAGCTTCCTCCAAAGAGGTGTTTTCCCTAAGTTTTAGTTCCATTTCCTCTATCTCTTTTTTTCTATAATTAAAACCTCCTGTGCTGTCTCTATTATTAAAAGCATCCAATCACGACTGCACCTATTTGCGATAAACGTCCAATTTTCCAAAAATCTCTTATTCTTAATGAAAACTCCAGGTTCATTATTTACTTGAAGACCCCTAGGAATTATGCCTTTCTTACAGTACTCAACAAGGAAATCGGCGTGGAGTTCAGTTCTTATTGCCTTTTTTTTAAATTCCAGAGGATTTTCCATTGTTCCTCGTCACTATTGGTAATTGTGATAGAGGTTATATCTTTAGTGGTACCATTAATTATTTTCTTAAATTGGTCCTCTGTAAAACCGTATGTTTTTAAACCAGTCCATTCCGAAATATGGACACTAAATTCGCAAACTGCTGATGTGCAGTAACTATAAAAAGCTCCCAGCTAACAAGCTGTACAAAGTTCAAACGCAACAAAAAGAGCCACCCTATTATTCAAAATAGGGACAGGGTAACTACAGTCAACAAACAACAAGTCCCTAGTGGAAATATGTGGATCAAATGCTGTAATCTAAATGTGTAAAACCTAAAAATGAAAAGGCAGGACTATCCACTGTGAATATAATGCTCAATGACAAGCCCAATCATCCCTTTCCAGGTTATTACAATGACACTTGAGAATCAACCAGACAATAATCCCAACACAATATTTATAAAATGTACAAAATCGATTTTATTCATAACATAATTGGCAAATATTTAAAAATGTCATTAAAAAATCATTTTCACCTAATACATACAACAAATTTCATCAACAATGGTAAGAAACCAGAAAACTACATAAAAGTCGACGCAGCGTTTCGGTGAAATGCTGATTGATCACCATCTTCAGGACAGAGTTCTCTACGAATTGAATACACAAAAAATATGTAAGGTTGAGTTTTCTATTATCATCTATAATCATATTGCCACATTTTTATATTTGTTCACATATCGTAAAAAAAAATTAAAAAAATTAGATTGCCATTCCAAAGTAACATTCATTGTAATAAACCACCTCCACGTGGTTTTCAACATTGGCACATTAACAATGACCCTCTCAACATCATATTTACAACATATAGAAACAACATATGATCCGACATATTTCGGTAATGACCTACCTATTATAGATATGAAAAGTGGTGAATCCCCTATTCGCTAGAGATGGGAAACACTCTTCTTGATTTAAAAACAAGGAATGACCTAAAATAATACAAATAGTGTTAAGTCATAGGAAAAAAGTTTTGTTTGGGCCGAACTCTTTCTTATTATTCGAAAAAAAGACAAACAGGGCTAAAACTACGCTCTATATTTATTAGCAAATCTATGTCTGGATATGAAAGATATGAGGTAGCGTACCTTTTTATGTGGTACTATTCCTTTTTCTTACGCGTTACATAGGAGCCACCGATAAATATAATCATCAATTTCCCTAAAAACCAAAATTAAAAGTTTCAGCTCTCTAAATATCTGTTATTACAAAAAACGTATCTCATGTCACAACTAATTACTCGTAACTATCTCTATACCTATTAAAAGCCAGTAGCAGTATCATCCGCACAGTAGGATGAGCCGTAATTGGACTCTCTTCTAGTCATTTAATCCTCGTTGTCTTTGCAGGAGGGGATACTGTAAGGATGAATAAATCGTAATCATTATTCAATCGCGTTTTATTTTTAATAAAAAAACAAACATCATGGACTATATCGGTAGTTAATCAATGTTACCTGGTTGTGTTGCTTTTCTTGATTGTGCAACTTTAATAAAACATTCTGTATGGGTTAAAGTACATAAAGACTCAGTTAGTGTATATTCCTCATTGTTATTTTTGGAAATATCTTTACGATCAAACAGTTTTAGCGTGATGCTATCCATTATACAGATTGATTTGGGGGACCTACATCTAGGTATTGTAATATTATAAGTTTATGTCCAAAGTTTATTAGAGCAACTCTTTTTATCAATAGGAATTGGCACTTATTAAATAGACAGGGAAAACCAAAACTGGAAAAACCTATGTTCTCATTCCGGAGGAATAGAACAATTAGAAACAGTCTAGTACATACATATAACAATGTCATTACAGAGAAACAACTTAGTATAACCAACGCCCCGTTACCGGTAGGCACATTTCCATGTAGTACCTGTAATAACTGCAGTAATATCATGAGAGGCACCAGTGTGGAACACAATAAGGGAATTCATAGATTTAAAAACCTGACAAACTGTCGGTCTAAGAATCTTATTTACTTGATCCTATGCCCATGCAATCTGGGCTACATAGGAGAAACATCTAGAGAAATTAGGATTAGGATTAATGAACATAAATCTGCCATCCGCACCTGCAAGAAAAATGCCCCCCTCGTAGAACATTGGATAGAGAAAGGACATACGATTGACCACCTTAGGTGGTGTGTGATATAGACAATCCAAATAAACATACGAGGTGGTGACGTAACTATCAAACGTAGAAAACGGGAACAATTCTAAATGTCGAAATCTCAGACATTCAGACTGGGCCTAAACAGTAAAGAAGAGTGGGAAAAATTGATTTAATAGAGAAATTTTAAAAAAGAGATCATTTAAATTGGACTCTTTGTGAGCTCTCTAGTATGAAGATCCCCTGCAGCTAAAATTCCCCTGCGGCAAATTTCCCTAAACAAACGACTAAAGAAGTAATGAATGAAAAAACCGTGTGAAATTGAATCTGAGAACGGTTATATTGTGTACAAAAACAAGATCGAAAATCATGTGCACACAAAGACCGTAAAATGCATATTTAGCACCTTTTAGAAGTTTTTAGCGTCCACACCATGTATTACAAGATGGCCGCCACCATAAGACGGTTAAATATCCATTTAGAGTTAATATATTTATTAACTTTTGGAGTGATTAAAAAACCTTGTGAAATTGAATCTGACAACGGTTGTATTGTGTACAATAACAAGATCGTAAATTATGTGCACATAAAGAACGTAAATTGCATATATAGCACTTTTTAGATGCTTTTAGCGTCCACACCATATATTACAAGATGGCCGCCACCATAAGACGGTTAAAATCCATTTAGAGTTATTAACTTTTGGAGTGATTGACGCGACATGAAAAAATAGGAGGTGAAAGACGATGTACCCCAAGAACTCAACACACCCTTATTTCATTACAAGATGACCGCTGGATTGGAATTGTCAGATAAATGTAGATCTTAGGACTAAACCACCCCAAGGACCCCGTATTGGAGAGTCTTGTGGTTGTAGTAGCTTTTATCCCCCCGTAAACATCGCAATCGAATTAGTTTTATATGTCTTTACTAACAAAACAGTTACAAGATAGGTCATAGTGGGCCATAGTAAGATGTCCGCCGTAGTAGGGAGAAATGTTTCCCTCCACACATCTTAGTTAATTGTATCACATGACTATGGTAATAGTATTTAAATGCACAACCCGGAAGGGGCAGACCATTGTATCCTGACCCGGAAGGCGTTGACATAGGAGCAGGGAGGCCGGCTCATCTGTTTCAAGTAAGTTACGATGAACGCGATAGTAGTAATAATTTTTTTTAAATAAGTGCTTTCAAAGGTTTAAAAGGGTTTAAAAGGGTGCAATGACTGAGGGGGGCAAGATGGCGAAATTGGTATACGTACGAGTCTTGCTCTGATAAAAAGAGTTGCTCTAATAAACTTTGGACATAAACTTATAATATTACAATACCTAGATGTAGGGCCCCCAAATCAATCTGTATAATGGATAGCATCACGCTAAAACTGTTTGATCGGAAAGATTTCCAAAAATAACAATGAGGAATATACACTAACTCAGTCTTTATGTACTTTAAACCATACAGAATGTTTTATTAAAGTTGCACAATCAAGAAAAGCAACACAACCAGGTAACATTGATTAACTACCGATATAGTCCATGATGTTTTTTTTAAATTAAAAATAAAACGCGATTGAATAATGATTACGATTTATTCATCCTTACAGTATTCCCTCCTGCATAGACAACGAGGATTAAATGACTAGAAGAGAGTCCAATTACGGCTCATCCTACTGTGCGGATGATACTGCTACTGGCTTTTAATAGGTATAGAGATAGTTACGAGTAATTAGTTGTGACATGAGATACGTTTTTTGTAATAACAGATATCTAGAGAGCTGAAACTTTTAATTTTGGTTTTTAGGGAAATTGATGATTATATTTATCGGTGGCTCCTATGTAACGCGTAAGAAAAAAGGAATAGTACCACATAAAAAGGTACGCTACCTCATATCTTTCATATCCAGACATAGATTTGCTAATAAATATAGAGTGTAGTTTTAGCCCTGTTTGTCTTTTTTTTGAATAATAAGAAAGAGTTCGGCCAAAAAAAAACTTTTTTCCTATGACTTAACACTATTTGTATTATTTTAGGTCATTCCTTGTTTTTAAATCAAGAAGAGTGTTTCCCATCTCTAGCGAATAGGGGATTCACCACTTTTCATATCTATAATAGGTAGGTCATTACCGAAATATGTCGGATCATATGTTGTTTCTATATGTTGTAAATATGATGTTGAGAGGGTCATTGTTAATGTGCCAATGTTGAAAACCACGTGGAGGTGGTTTATTACAATGAATGTTACTTTAGAATGGCAATCTAATTTTTTTTAAAAATTTTTACGATATGTGAACAAATATAAAAATGTGGCAATATGATTATAGATGATAATAGAAAACTCAACCTTACATATTTTTTGTGTATTCAATTCGTAGAAAACTCTGTCCTGAAGAAGGTGATCAATCAGAATTTCACCGAAACGCTGCGTCGACTTTTATGTAGTTTTCTGGTTTCTTACCATTGTTGATGAAATTTGTTGTATGTATTAGGTGAAAATGATTTTTTAATGACATTTTTAAATATTTGCCAATTATGTTTTTTTAAAAGAATTATGAATAAAACGATTTTGTACATTTTATAAATATTGTGTTGGGATTATTGTCTGGTTGATTCTCAAGTGTCATTGTAATAACCTGGAAAGGGATGATTGGGCTTGTCATTGAGCATTATATTCACAGTGGATAGTCCTGCCTTTTCATTTTTCAGGAGAGTAGGATCTGCCTCTTATGTTGCCCCCACTTTTTTTCTGATGTTTACACTGGTTTCTGGCTATAGTCTGGCTGGGACCCTGCCAATCAGGGCCCCAGCCTCTCTGTTCTCTCTAAACGACTTGGAGTGCACTCTAGGTGCACTAGTGATTGGATACTGTGGTACCTTATGAGTCCCTAGTATATGGTACCTTAGTTACCAAGGGCATAGGTACTTCAAAGGCCTACCAGGGGCTGAAGCATGTATTATGCCACCCCTGGGGAAGAAGACTAAATCTGACACCACAGGCCTGCTACTGCAGTCTGGGTGAGGAGGTGCTAGCACCCCTCACTGAGATATAGGTTCCCTATATCTCCCCTGCACACACATTTAAACCTATCAGTCACCCCTAAGGCAGGCCCTATCAATCCTGAGGGCAGGGTGCTTAGTTTCTATGTGAGAGGGTGCCTCTGCCTGAGCAGGGCCCCTCTGCAGCTCTCAGAGTCCATTCTCTGGGGCTGTTTGTGAATGCGGTCAAACCATATACTCTTAAGTGCATTATAACCTCGCGGTTAATGCTAACTTTGGAATGGCTGCATCAAAACATGTTGTGTTTGGTGTCAAACACCTTGGAATCATACCCCCACACCAGTACCTGGTGTGGGAGTATGATCCCACCCTTCTAGAGGGATAGACATGTACCTACTGTGGAAACGCGGTAGAATCCTGAAGAGCCCTGGCATCACAAAATGGATGCCACCAGTCACAGACACTGGGCTGCCCTCCTGCTGATGACCGAAACTCGCAGTGGAGGAGGCCCAACAATAGGTATCCTGTCACAGGGAGGTGTGACCACCTCCCAGACAGGGTTTAGTGTATTGGGGCTGGGTGGGTGCACTCCTAGAGTGCTTTGAAGTCCTGCACTGGGGGAGCAGAAGGCTCCTCTGTGCATACACCAGTTCAAACCGGCTCAGGGGCTACCTGCCCCTGCTCTGGCGCGAAACTGGACAAAGGGAAGTGGGTGTAGCCACCCACTCCCCTGACCCTCCCATAGGTGGGGTCATTAGAGCTAGTCCCTCCCTTCCTTTTAGTATAAGATAGGGAACCCTTGACCTTGCAAACTAGATATCCCTGGATGACGCTCTAAAGAAGAATCCCGGACCTTCGACGTTCCACTACCTCTGGAAGACTGAAGAATCTCCTTGGAGTCAAGGAGTGATGCCCCTGCTTGGCAGGCACCAAAAACTGCAAATGATGGTCGCAAACTATGCCGCTCCCGCCGGAGCCCGAAGACCCTGCAGCCCAGGAAGAGGATTTCCTGACTTCTTCAAGGCCATCGTGAGTCCCCAGCGAAGCTGAGGCAAGTGGACCCCACGAGTGATGAGGAACCGCAGTCCCTGGGTACCGTGCACTATTTTTGAGTGCAACCCCTTCACGACGTTCTACAAACCTGTGCTTTAGACCACGTGTGGTCCCAGCCTCTAGCAGAGATCCCTCCCAAGATCAGAGGCCTACCCCATCCCAAGTGACCGTGGGCCCCTGTTGAAGGAATCCTCCCGAGGCGTCTTTGTGATCCCTTGCCAGCCGGCTTGTGGGTCCCCTGAAGACTTTTCTACAAATCCAAAGGGCTCCCCTAGTTGCTCCAGGCCTGCCCTGACTTACCCTTGTGGGGTGAGTCCCCCAGACCTTGCTGGTCTGCACCATTGACTTTTTATTCTTTCCACGAGACTTGCTGCTACCAAGGCTTGTTGGCTCCAATCGGGTGGCCGACACCGTAGTCAGCTGCAAACTTCATGGGACACGCTGAATCCAGCTCCTGGTTGTCCTCGACTCCTCCTGGACCTCGTGGCCGAAGAGTCAAGACACCCGTGAATGACCTGAATCTGTCGACGACGGTGGGCATTCATCTTCCTTGCCCCGGGTCACTGCCAAGTGACTTTGAACACTGTCCCCTCTGCTTTCAGGTCTTCCTTCTTCCGAATCCAGGCTTGGATTCCACCGGACACTTCTTCTGGCTTCACAAGCAGCAAGTCTTCATTGGCTCCCATTGAAAACGACGCCGCGACCCGACACCAAAGGACACCTATGCACCCGGCTTCCCTGGGTGAGGTAACTCCAGCACTACGGTGCTCCTGTGGGTGTTGGCCCTAGAACTACTTACCCTGTAAGTGACTTGCTTGTAGCTACTCTCGAAGTGCCCTTAAACTCTTAATCTCCAACCGCGACTTGCCCCATTGAAGTCTACGGCGATCCGCGCCTGTGTTCACTCACTGCACGCGTCCCCCGTGGGTCCTTTACTTACCTGCTTTGGGTGGTTTCGTGAGGCCCCAGCACTTCTGAAGGCCCTAGGCCTTGTCCCTTTGCAAGTCGTTGTTCTTAAGTCTCTTTTTAGTATATGGTCTGGTACGCCCCTAGGGCCCCAGCCATATTTGTGCTCAATTTGTTGTGAAACGTTGATTTGTGCATATGTTCCTGACTTCTAATCTCACAAGAGATTAGTAGAGAGTTGTTTAGTAATAAATACATATATATTTGATATATATACCTGTGTGGTGTCTTTTCATTTGGTGATTCAAGAGATTGTGTGGTAAAACAAGCTGCTTTACATTCCTCCAAGACTTAGCCTGAAGGCTGCTCTCCACAGCTACCACTAGGATAGCTTTCTGTAAAGGTTGTCTTAAACCTACCTACCATAAGAGTCGAATTGTACTGGTGCAAGGTGTCCACTTTAACTAGTGAACAGCATATACCAGGCCAACTTCTCACAGTCAGTCTCTCTCAGTCAGTCAGTCTCTCTGTCAGTCTTTCTATCTCTATCAGTTTCTCTCATGTCAGTCAGTCTCTCTCTTCTGTCAGTTCTCTCTGCTTCTCTCTCTCTCTCTGTCAGTCTCTCTCTCAGTCAGTTCTCTTGCCTCAGTCTGTGCAGTTCTCTCTGTCAGTCTTTCTGCACTCTCTATCAGTTTCTCTCTGTCAGTCAGTCTCTCTCTGCACCTCAGTTGCTCTCTCTCTACACTTCTCTGTCAGTCTCTCTCTCCAGTCCAGTCTGCTCTATTCAGTTAGTCTCCATGCTTCTGTCAGTCAGTCTTGCTCTCTCAGTCACTCTGTTGTCTCTCTCTGTCAGTCTCTCTGCTCTCTGTCAGTCAGTCTTTCTCTGTCAGTCAGTCTCTCTCAATCTTGCCTCTCTCTGTCAGCCTCTGCTGGCTCTCTCTGTCAGCTCAGTCTGCTCCTGAGTCAGTCAGTCTCTCTCTGTCAGTCAGTCTCTCTCTCAGTCAGTCTGTGTAGGAGAGTAGGATCTGCCTCTTATGTTGCCCCCACTTTTTTTCTGATGTTACACTGGTTTCTGGCTATAGTCAGGCTGGATCCCTGCCAATCAGGGCCCCAGCCTCTCTGTTCTCTCTAAACGATTTGGAGTGCACTCTAGGTGCACTAGTGATTGGATACTGTGGTGCCTTATGAGTCCCTAGTATATGGTACCTTAGGTGCCAAGGGCATAGGTACTTCACAGGCCTACCAGGGGCTGAAGCATGTATTATGCCACCCCTGGGAAGCAGACTAAATCTGACACCACAGGCCTGCTACTGCAGCCTGGGTGAGGTGGTGCTAGCACTCCTCACTGAGATATAGGTTCCCTATATCTCTCCTGCACACACATATAAACCTATCAGTCACCCCTAAGGCAGGCCCTATCAATCCTGAGGGCAGGGTGCTTGGCTTCTATGTGAGGGGGTGCCTCTGCCTGAGCAGGGCCCCTCTGCAGCTCTCAGAGTCCATTCTCTGGTGCTGTTTGTGGATGCGGTTAAACCATATACTCTTAAGTGCATTATATCCTCGCGGTAAAATGCTAACTTTGGAATGGCTGCATCAAAACATGTCGTGTTTGGTGTCAAACATCTTGGAATACTACCCCCCGCCAGTCCTGGCGGCGGGGGTAGCATTCCACCCTTCTAGAGGGATAGACATGTACCCACTGTGGAAACACGGTAGAATCCTGAAGAGCCCTGGCATCACAAAATGGATGCCACCAGTCACAGACACGGGGCTGCCCTCCTGCTGATGACCGAAACTCACAGTGGAGGAAGCCCAACAAAAGGTATCCTGTCACAGGGAGGTGTAACCACCTCCCAGACAGGGTTTAGTGTATTGGGGCTGGGTGGGTGCACTCTTAGAGTGCTTTGAAGTCCTGCACTGGGGGAGCAGAAGGCTCCTCTGTGCATATGCCAGTTCAAACCGGCTCAGGGGCTACCTGCCCCTGCTCTGGCGCGAAACTGGACAAAGGGAAGTGGGTGTAGCCACCCACTCCCCTGACCCTCCCATAGGTTGGGTCATAGAGCTAGTCCCTCCCTTCTTTACAGTATAAGATAGGGAACCCTTGAACTTGTAAGTTAGATATCCCTGGACGATGCTCTGAAGATGAATCCTGGACCTTCGACGTTCCACTACCTTTGGAAGACAGAAGAATCTCCCTTGGAGTCAAGGAGTGACTCCCCTGCTTGGCAGGCACCAAAAACTACAACGACGGTCGCAAACTACACCACTCCCGCCTGAGTCCGAAGTCCCTGCAGCCCAAGAAGTGGATTTCCTGACTTCTCCAAGGCCATCGTGAGTCCCCAGCGAAGCTGAGGCAAGTGGACCCCACGAGTGACGAGGAACCGCGACCCCTGGGTACCATGCACTATTGTCGAGTGCAACCCCTTCACAACGTTCTACGAACTTGTGCTTTGGACCACGTGTGGTCCCAGCCTCCAGCAGGAATCCCTCCTGAAGATCAGAGGCCTACACCGTCCCGAGTGACCGTGGGCCCCTGTTGAGCGAATCCTCCCGAGGCGTCTTCGCAATCCCTTGCCAGCCGGCTTGTGGGTCCCCAGAAGACTTTCTAAAGAAACCAAAGGGCTCCCCTGGTTGCTCCAGGCCTGCCCTGACTTACCCTCGCTGGGTGAGTCCCTCAGACCTTGCTGGTCTGCGCCATTGCCTTTTCACACTTTCCACGAGACTTGCTGTTACCAAGGCTTGTTGGCTCCAATCGAGTTTGCCGACACCACAGTAAGCTGCAGACATCGTGGGTCACGCCGAATCCAGCTCCTGGTCATCGTCGACGCCTCCTGGACCTCGTGGCTGAAGAGTCAAGGCACCCGTGATCGACCTGAATCTTGCGACGACGGTGGGCATCCATCTTCCTTGCCCCGAGTCACTGCCAAGTGACTTTGAACACTGTCCCCTCTGCTTTCAGGTCTTCCATCTTCCGAATCCAGGCTTGGATTCCACCGGACACTTCTTCAGACCATCACAAGCAGCAAGTCTTCTTTGTTCGCCATTGAAAACGACGCCGTGACCCGACACCAAAGGACACCTATGCACCCGGCTTCCCTGGGTGAGGTAACTCCAGCACTACGGTGCTCCTGTGGGTGTGGGCCCTAGAACTACTTACCCTGTAAGTGACTTGCTTGTAGGTTCACCCGAAGTATCCTAAAACTCTTATTCTCCCCGTGCGATTCTCGCACTGACTCGATACAGGGTTCGCGTCTGTGTTAGACACACCGCGTCCAACTCCCTTAGTAACTCTACCAGTATCTGCGTCCTTCGACTCGTACTGACCGATTGGTGTGTTCGCCTCGAACACGCCAGGGGCCTGTAACATTGATAACTCAATCGCGTCTGCTTGCATAGACTCGTACAGGACTCGCACCAGTGTCTGAACACCGCGTCCGTCCCCTGTGGGTCTCCTACAACTACCTGGGGTGGTTCTCTGGGGGTCCCTCGATTCTATGTGCTCTAGATCCCGGTCTAGCCAAGATAAGATTGTGATATTTACTTGTGCTAACTTATTTTGATAACAATTGACTTGTACATATGTTCCTGACTTCTAATCTCATAAAGAGATTAGTAGAGAGTTGTTTATTAATAAATACATATATATTTGATATATATACCTGTGTGGTGTCTTTTCATTTGGTGATTCAAGAGATTGTGTGGTAAAACAAGCTGCTTTACATTCCTTCAAGACTTAGCCTGAAGGCTGCTCTCCACAGCTACCACTAGGATAGCTTTCTATAAAGGTTGTCTTAAACCTATCTACCATAAGAGTCGATTTGTACTGGTGCAAGGTGTCCACTTTAATTAGTGAACAGCATATACCAGGCCAACTTCTCACAGTCAGTCTCTCTCAGTCAGTCAGTCTCTCTCTCAGTCAGTCAGTCTCTCTCTCTCTGTCAGTCAGTTTTTCTCTCTCAGTCAGTCTCTCTCAGTCAGTCAGTCTCTCTAAGTCAGTCAGTCTCTCAGTCAGTCAGTCTCTCTCTTAGTCAGTCAGTCTCTCTCTCAGTCAGTAAGTCTCTCTCACTCAGTCAGTCTCTCTCAGTCAGTCAGTCTCTCTCAGTCAGTCTCTCTCTCAGTCAGTCAGTCTCTCTCTCAGTCAGTCAGTCTCTCTCAGTCAGTTAGTCTCTCTCTCCATCAATCAGTCTCTCTCAGTCATTCAGTCTCTCTCTGTCAGTCAGTCTCTCTCTCAGTCAGTCAGTCTCTCTCTCTCTCTGTCAGTCTCAGTCAGTCAGTCTCTCTCTCAGTCAGTCTCTATCTCTCTCTGTCAGTCAGTCTCTGTCAGTCAGTCTCTCTTGGTCAGTCAGTCTCTCTCTCAGTCAGTCAGTCTCTCTCTCTCTGTCAGTCAGGTTCTCTCTCTCTCTGTCAGTCTCTCTCAGTCAGTCAGTCTCTCTCAGTCAGTCAGTCTCTCTCTCTCTGTCAGTCAGTCTCTCTCTGTCAGTCAGTCTCTCTCTCTCTCTCAGTCAGTCTCTCTCTGTCAGTCAGTCTCTCTCTCTCTCTCTCTCTCTCAGTCAGTGTCTCTGTCAGTCAGTCTCTCTCTCAGTCAGTCTCTCTGTCAGTCAGTCAGTCTCTCTCTCTCTGTCAGTCAGTCTCTCTCTCAGTCAGTCAGTCTCTCTGTCAGTCAGTCACTCTCTCGGTCAGTCAGTCTCTTTCTCTGTCAGTCAGTCTCTCTCTGTCAGTCAGTCTCTCTCTCAGTCAGTCAGTCTCTTTCAGTCAGTCAGTCTCTCTGTCAGTCAGTCTCTCTCTGTCAGTCAGTCTCTCTCTCAGTCAGTCAGTCTCTCTCAGTCAGTCAGACTCTCTCAGTCAGTCAGTCTCTCTCTGTCAGTCTCTCTATCTCTGTCAGTCTCTCTCTGTCAGTCAGTCTCTCTCAGTCTCTCTCTGTCAGTCTCTCTCTCTCTCTCTGTCAGTCAGTCTCTCTGTCAGTCAGTCTCTCTCAGTCAGTCAGTCTCTCTCAGTCAGTCAGTCTCTCTCTCAGTCAGTCAGTCTCTCTCTCTGTCAGTCAGCCTGTCTCTCAGTCAGTCTCTCTGTCAGTCAGTCAGTCACTCTCTCAGTCAGTCAGTCTCTCTCTCTGTCAGTCAGTCTCTGTTTGTCAGTCAGTCTCACTCTCTCTGTCAGTCTCTCTATCTCTGTCAGTCTCTCTCTGTCAGTCAGTCTCTCTCTGTCAGTCAGTCTCTCTCTCTCTGTCAGTCTCTCTCTCTCTCTGTCAGTCTCTCTCTCTCAGTCAGTCTCTCTGTCAGTCAGTCTCTCTCTGTCAGTCAGTCTCTCTCTCTGTCAGTCAGTCTCTCTCTGTCAGTCAGTCTCTCTGTCAGTCAGTCTCTCTCAGTCAGTCTCTCTCAGTCAGTCAGTCTCTCTCTCTCTGTCAGTCAGCTTCTCTATCAGTTAGTCTCTCTCAGTCAGTCAGTCTTTCTCTGTCAGTCAGTCTCTCTCTCAGTCAGTCAGTCTCTCTCTCTGTCAGTGAGTCTCTCTCTCAGTCAGTCAGTCTCTCTCTCAGTCAGTCAGTCTCTCTCTAAGTCAGTCAGTCTCTCTCTCGGTCAGTCAGTCTCTCTCTGTCAGTCAGTCTCTCTGAGTCAGTCAGTCAGTCTCTCAGTCAGTCAGACTCTCTCAGTCAGTCAGTCTCTCTCAGTCAATCAGTCTCTCTCTTAGTCAGTCTCTCTCTCAGTCAGTCAGTCTCTCTCTCTGTCAATCAGTCTCTCTCTTAGTCAGTCAGTGTCTCTCTCTCAGTCAGTCTCTTCAAGGCAGTCAGTCTCTCTCAGTCAGTCAGTCTCTCTCTCTGTCAGTAAGTCTCTCTCTCAGTCAGTCAGTCTCTCTCTCTGTCAGTCAGTCTCTCTCTAAGTCAGTCAGTCTCACTCAGTCAGTAAGTCTCTCTCAGTCAGTAAGTCTCTCTCTCATTCAGTCAGTCTCTCTCTCAGTCAGTCAGTCTCTCTTTCAGTCAGTCAGTGTCTCTCTCTCTCTCTGTCAGTCTCAGTCAGTCAGTCTCTCTCAGTCAGTCAGTCTCTCTGTCAGTCAGTCTCTCTGTCTGTCAGTCAGACTCTCTCTCAGTCAGTCAGTCTCTTTCTCTGTTAGTCTCTGTCAGTCTGTCTCTCTCAGTCAGTCAGTCTCTCTCAATCAGTCTCTCTCAGTCAGTCTCTCTCTCTGTCAGTCTCTCTCTCTCAGTCAGTCTCTCTCTCTCTCAGTCAGTCTCTCTCTGTCAGTCAGTCTCTCTCAATCAGTCAGTCTCTCTCTGTCAGTCAGTCTCTCTCTCTCTCTCTCAGTCAGTCTTTCTCTGTCAGTCAGTCTCTCTCTCTCTCAGTCAGTGTCTCTCTCAGTCAGTCAGTCTCTCTGTCAGTCAGTCAGTCTCTCTCTCTCTCTCTGTCAGTCAGTCTCTCTCTGTCAGTCAATCTCTCTCTGTCAGTCAGTCTCTCTGTCAGTCAGTCAGTCACTCTCTCCAGTCAGTCAGTCTATCTCTGTCAGTCAGTCTCTCTCTAGTCAGTCTCTCTCTCTGTCAGTCAGTCTCTTTCAGTCAGTCAGTCTCTCTCAGTCAGTCAGTCTCTCTGTCAGTCAGTCTCTCTCTGTCAGTCAGTCTCTCTCTCAGTCAGTCAGTCTCTCTCAGTCAGTCTCTCTCTCTCTCTCAGTCAGTCTCTCTCTCTCTCTCAGTCAGTCTCTCTCTCAGTCAGTCAGTCTCTCTCTCTGTCAGTCTCTCTCTCTCTATCTGTCAGTCAGTCTCTCTCAGTCTCTCTCTCTGTCAATCTCTCTCTCTCTCTGTCAGTCAGTCTCTCTGTCAGTCAGTCTCTCTCAGTCAGTCTCTCTCTCTGTCAGTCAGTCTCTCTCAGTCAATCTCTCTCTCTGTCAGTCAGTCTCTCTCTCAGTCATTCAGTGTCTCTCACTGTCAGTCAGTCTCTCTCTCAGTCAGTCAGTCTCTCTGTCAGTCAGTCAGTCACACTCTCAGTCAGTCAGCCTCTCTCTCTGTCAGTCAGTCTCTCTCTGTCAGTCAGTCTCTCTCTCAGTCAGTCAGTCTCTTTCAGTCAGTCAGTCTCTCTCAGTCAGTCAGTCTCCCTGTTAGTCAGTCTCTCTCTGTCAGTCAGTCTCTCTCTCAGTCAGTCAGTCTCTCTCAGTCAGTCTCTCTCTCTCTCTCAGTCAGTCTCTCTCTCTGTCAGTTAGTCTCTCTCTGTCAGTCAGTCTCTCTCTCAGTCAGTCAGTCTCTCTCGTCAGTCTCTCTCTCTCTGTCAGTCTCTCTCTCTCTCTGTCAGTCAGTCTCTCTCAGTCAGTCTCTCTCTCGCTGTCAGTCTCTCTCTCTCTCTGTCAGTCAGTCTCTCTGTCAGTCAGTCTCTCTCAGTCAGTCATCTCTCTCTGTCAGTCAGTCTCTCTCAGTCAGTCTCTCTCTCTGTCAGTCAGTCTCTCTCTCAGTCAGTCAGTCTCTCTCTCATCGTCAGTCAGTCTCTCAGTCAGTCAGTCTCTCTGTCAGTCAGTCAGTCACACTCTCAGTCAGTCAGCCTCTCTCTCTGTCAGTCAGTCTCTCTCTGTCAGTCAGTCTCTCTCAGTCAGTCAGTCTCTTTCAGGCAGTCAGTCTCTCTCAGTCAGTCAGTCTCTCTGTCAGTCAGTCTCTCTCTGTCAGTCAGTCTCTCTCTGTCAGTCAGACTCTCTCAGTCAGTCCGTCTCTCTCTCTGTCAGTCTTTCTATCTCTGTCAGTCTCTCTCTGTCAGTCAGTCTCTCTCTCTCTCTGTCAGTCGCTCTCTCTCTCTCTCTGTCAATCTCTCTCTCTCTCTGTCAGTCAATCTCTCTCTCAGTCAGTCAGTCTCTCTCTCAGTCAGTCAGTCTCTCTCTCTCCCTCTGCAACATACCTTAGAAACATTGCCAATATCTCTGGCTAAACACTTATAAGGTCCCAACGGCGAGATCTATTGGCGATGCCAATGCTTGTTTTTTATTTTTTATTCCGGATTCGCGCACCCAGCGTGAATTTGGACGTTTCTTAAAATGTTTTTGGGCTGGGGGTCCTTGTGGGACCCCCTGAGCAGGCCTAGGGTGTCAGGGTGTTCCTACCCTGCCCCCTTTTCTTGTTTTTCATCTTTGTTTAACTGTTTTCTTATGACTCTGGTTCAACCTAGTCCCAAGATGGCTGCCAGCATTTCCTGTATGAAGTGCCGACAGCCAATCAGATTTCACGATGACATGTGTGGTTAGGCTCCGCCCAGATATCGATATTTCTTTTCCTTTCTTTTCCTTTATTATTTCAAAAACTACTGAACGGATTTACATCATTTAACAAAAAGGACTCTTTCTGAACCAAGACCTACCTTTTTGCCAAATTTGGTATAATTCCGTTCAGCAGTTCGGGCTGTAGCTTTGTCTAAAGTTTCCCATGGAAAATAACATGGGGAAAATGAGTTTTGGGACCCCCTTTTTTCTCGGTCCCCACTTGGCGAATCACCCCGAAACTTTCAAGACAGGAGCTGAGCGGAGCTGATCACTAGTTTTGAAAATTTCGCGAAGATTCGTCAACCGGTGCCAAAGTTATTGGGAAAACAAAAAACGCTTTTCCTATGGAAACTATGTCCTAACTATAACTACCTACTGGCGACCGCCAGTAGGTAATATATATATATATATATATATCCACGTCGAGGCTCTATTTTTGGCATCCGGCGCTCTCATGACGGTGCGTTGTGGAGACGGCGGAGCCCAGCCGTTATGAAATTCCCAACAGTATTCCTTACAGAACAATTCCACACGCACTCACTGGCAATTGCTGTAAACTTTCTTGATTTTATTAAGGCAGCAAATTATCCGACAAGTTACAACCCAACACGTTTCAGTCTGCCCTCAGACCTTTCTCACGGGTAACCAATGCTAGTGTCAAGACTTGTATTTGAATTAACCCATGATGTTACATCACATCCTGGTTTGACAACGCTTGGCATTTTGGGAGTTGTAGTGCATAAAAACCGTGACCATTGTATGAATAACATAACAATTATATAAATAGTGAAATCATTTGTGTTACGTGACAGTGAAAAAACTCATTTTTATGCTCTCAAATCATATCCTTAATTATCATTCTTTGATTTTAAATCGGACATCACATTCATTGTTACAAGAGAAAGCCTTTTTATGCTCTCAATTACGTATCCTTAGATATCATTGTTTTGTTTTAATCGGTCACCACATTCATTATTCCTGTTGGATTTTACAAAAGTTTGTAACTACTAGCTTCAAAAGGTTTGAAAGATTCGAGTCATGCCCTTTAGTGGGCCTCGTAGTCATATATTAAAGGTACTCTACGGTAACAACCCTTTAAAACAATACCTCCAATCGGACACTGAGTCATACCCTCTCGTGGGATCCTTCATCCAGACCTGGCTAGTGAATTTCCGCTCTTGTGAACAATAAAGTTAAATTGAGCTATTTTCAAAGTAGTGAGCCTTTGCTCAGTGTTAAAAGTGATAGTGATTTAAAAACATTGCTCTATACCCTGAACATTCTATTCAAAGATATCATCAACTCATGTATGGATGGAAAGAGGCGAAAATTCAAGAAAATAAGGAAAAAACAATTTTTTGAGAACAATTAAGAAGAAAAGATATATATATATGTCAGTAAAGGTTATACTAAGGAAGAAAGTGAGAGGGAGACCCTCACTCTTCCTGTTGAATAATACAGAACAGTCTTAACAGTGAAAATTGGCATTCAGTTCATATTTTACAGAGGTCCTTCTATAGATGTGAGTGCATTTCTTCATCCTTATTGAGCCCATATGGGGCCACTGTCCTGAATGACAATATGTGTTGTGATTCCTTTTGTCTTAAGATTTTTACTCGATCACCAACTCTCACGTGGCACGGGACACTTTCTACAGCATAAAATTTCAATTTTCTCCAATCCCCTTCGTGGCATTTCTCCATATGTTCAGCCACGGCGTAACTTCGATCCTTATTTGTTGTTGCCCTCACATGTTCAAGGATACGTTTTTTGAGTTCACACACAGTGCTCCCCACGTATTTGAGTTGGCAGGGGCATTCAATTATGTAAATGACGTATTGACTTTTACAATTTATTACTTGATTGATTCTCCACTTCTTCCGATTTGCCATCATGATTTCCTTTGTGTTCTGAGCTATTTGACACACTTTACAGGTAGTACACTTGTAGAATCCTTTTATATCAAGCCAAGATTTCTGTTTTTTGTTTTGTGGATCGAAATGACTGTGAACCAATTCGTCCTTGAGGTTTTTTGCCCTCCTATATGTTATCTTGGGATGATTTCCCACAATTTCTGACAAAGTTGGATCCAAACACAGGATGTTCCAATTCTTCCGAATGATATTTGCAATTTGTTTTGATTGCGTTGAGAAAGTGGTAATTAATCTTATTGCATTTTCCTCATTATGTGTTTGTGGCATTCTTGTCTTTATTATTTCAGATCTTGATTGTTTTTCAGTTTTCCCAAGCATGGTGTTAATACCTTTTTATTGTATTTTCTCTTTCTGAATCTTGCCATAGTTTGTTTACTATGCCTTTGCCATTCATGCTCTTCCGAGCAATTTCGACGGATTCGCAAAAGTTCTCCATATGGGATGTTCTTAATCAGTGGGGCTTGGTGGAAACTTTCCACATGTAAGGTTGCATTACTTGCTGTGGCTTTTTCGGTGTAGTGTCGTGTGTACCTTGTTTCCAATGATGTAGATTTCAGTATCCAAAAATACCACACGATTGTCACTGATGTCGTACGTGAAGTGCAAATTGGTCTTAGTGTTATTTAGTATATTGAAATATATTTTGAATTCTTCCTCAGAGCCATCCCAAATGATGACTGACAGGAGAGAGAGAGACAATCGTGTGGTATTTTTGGATACTGAAATCTACATCATTGGAAACAAGGTACACACGACACTACACCGAAAAGCCACAGCAAGTAATGCAACCTTACATGCGGAAAGTTTCCACCAAGCCCCACTGATTAAGAACATCCCATATGGAGAACTTTCTTGAATCCGTCGAATTTGCTCGGAAGAGCATGAATGGCAAAGGCATAGTAAACAAACTATGGCAAGATTCAGAAGAGAAAATACAATAAAAAGGTATTAACAGCCTGCTTGGGAAAAACTGAAAAACAATCAAGATCTGAAATAATAAAGACAAGAATGCCACAAACACATAATGAGGAAAATGCAATAAGATTAATTACCACTTTCTCAACGCAATCAAAACAAATTGCAAATATCATTCGGAAGAATTCGAGCATCTGTGTTTGGATCCAACTTTGTCAGGAATTGTGGAAATCATCCCAAGATAACTATAGGAGGGCAAAAACCTCAAGGACGAATTGGTTCACAGTCATTTCGATCCACAAAACAAAACAGAAATCTTGGCTTGATATAAAAGGATTCTACAAAGTGTACTACCTGTAAAGTGTGATCAGAATAGCTCAGAACACAAAGGAAATCATGATGGCAAATCGGAAGAAGTGGAGAATCAATCAAGTAATAAATTGTAAGAAGTCAATACGTCATTTACATCATTGAATGCCCTTGCCAACTCAAATACGTGGGAGCACTGTAGTGTGAACTCAAAGAACGTAATCCTTGAGACATGTGAGGGCAACAACAAATAAGGATCGAAGTTACGCCGTGGCTGAACATATGGAGAAATGCCACAAAGGGGATTGGAGAAAATTGAAATTTTATGCTGTAGAAAGTGTCCGTGCCACTTGAGAGGTGGTGATCGAGTAAAAATCTTAAGACAAAAGGAATCACGACACATATTGTCATTCAGGACAGTGGCCCCGTATGGGCTCAATAAGGATGAAGAAATGCACTCACATCTATAGAAGGACCTCTGTAAAATATGAACTGAATGCCAATTTTCACTGTTAAGACTGTTGTGTATTATTCAACAGGAAGAGTGAGGGTCTCCCTCTCGCTTTCTTCCTTAGTATAACCTTTACTGACATATATATATATATCTTTTCTTCTTAATCGTTCTCAAAAAATTGTTTTTTCCTTATTTTCTTGAATTTTCGCCTCTTTCCATCCATACATGAGTTGATGATATCTTTGAATAGAATGTTCAGGGTATAGAGCAATGTTTTTAAATCACTATCACTTTTAACACTGAGCAAAGGCTCACTACTTTGAAAATAGCTCAATTTAACTTTATTGTTCACAAGAGCGGAAATTCACTAGCCAGGTCTGATAAGGATCCCACGAGAGAGTATGACTCGTGTCCGATTGGAGAGTATTGTTTTAAAGGGTTGTTACCGTAGAGTACCTTTAAAATATGACTACAGAGGCCCACTAGAGGGCATGACTCAAATCTTTCAAACCTTTTGAAGCTAGTAGTTACAAACTTTTGTAAAATCCAACAGGAATAATGAATGTGGTGACCGATTAAAACAGAACAATGATATCTAAGGATACAAATTGAGAGCATAAAAAAGGCTTTCTCTTGTAACAATGAATGTGATGTCCGATTTAAAATCAAAGAATGATAATTAAGGATATGATTTAAGAGCATAAAAATGAGTTTTTTTCACTGTCACGTAACACAAATGATTTCACTATTTATATAATTGTTATGTTATTCATACAATGGTCACAGTTTATATGCACTACAACTCCCAAAATGCCAAGCGTTGTCAAACCAGGATGTGATGTAACATCATGGGTTAATTCAAATACAAGTCTTGACACTAGCATTGGTTACCCGTGAGAAAGGTCTGAGGGCTGACTGAAACGCGTTGGGTTGTAACTTGTCGGATAATTTGCTGCCTTAATAAAATCAAGAAAGTTTACAGCAATTGCCAGTGAGTGCATGTGGAATTGTTCTGTAAGGAATACTGTTGGGAATATATATATATATATATATTATCTACTGGCGGTCGCCAGTAGATAGTTATAGTTAGGACCTATTTTCCATAGGAAATCCGCAACATTCTATTTGAAATAACTCTTGCGTCGGTTGACTGAATCTTCGCGAAATTTTCAAACTTTATGGCCCGCTCCGTTCCGCTCCTACCCTGAAAGTTTTGGGGTGATTCGTCAAGCGGGGGCCGAGAAAAAAGGGGGGTCCCAAAACGTGTTTTCCCAATCATTTTCCCATAGGAAACTTTAGCCACGTCTAAAGCCCGAACTGCTGAACGGAATTACACAAAATGTGGCAAAGAGGTAGTTCTTGGTTCAGAAAGAACCCTTTTTGTTAAATGGTGTAAATCCGTTCAGTAGTTACTGGAGAAATTAAAAAATAAGAGTCAAAAAATCAATTTCCCATAGTAAACTTTATGCAAGGCTACAGCCCGAACTGCTGAACGGAATTACACCAAATTTGGCAAAGAGGTAGTTCTTGGTTCAGAAAGAACCCTTTTGTTAAATGGTGTAAATCCGTTCAGTAGTTGCTGAGAAAATCAAAAGTAAAAACACATATATATCTGGGCGGAGCCTAACCACACATGTCATCGTGAGATCTGATTGGCTGTCAGTACTTCATCCTGGAATTGCTGGCAGCCATCTTGGGACCAATATAAATGATAGTACCCTATTGAAATGCATTGTAGTGAATCGAAGATTTTGAGGGTTACCAAAAGGAGAACTATAAAGGGTGATAACAGACTTTAGTTACATTAGAATTCATTTGTTGATGGTACCATACTAATTTCAGGAATTGTGGTGTGTTCTAAGGTGATTTTACCCTGTGAAAAACCTTCTGCTGGGATATCATGAATCATGTTTGAGAGAAAACTATTTTCACATGCTTGTCCCATACAGTTTTGGAAGGTGCTCCAGAAGCTAAAATGAGAGCATATTTTCTGTAAATTCACATTATCTTTCTCAGTCATGTGAGAATGAAGTCTGACATTCTCAGTAAAACATGTACATCCAACAAGGGCAGAGACTGTCAGTTGATTCCTTTGTGTTCTACTGCAGCTTCCCAGAGTGTTCTAAAGAACAACTAGAGTGCTAACAGCCTTACTTATGACAAAAGTATGGCACACCTGAAGCCATCTTTATTGGAATAAACTGGTAACACTTAAAACATTTAATTTAAAAAGGAACAAAACGATGGGGTTCATTTTGTCATAGAAATTATGGTTAGTGCTGTAGAAAGAAAAATTAGGACATGTTTCAAGTGTGATCTCAAATATCTTCCTGTTATATTTCAACAGGAGCAGCCTGTCAGTTGATGCCTTTGTGTTCTACTGCAGCTTCCCAGAGTGTTCTAAAGAACAACTAGAGTGCTAACAGCCTTACTTATGACAAAAGTATGGCACACCTGAAGCCATCTTGATTGGAATAAACTGGTAACACTTAAAACATTTAATTTAAAAAGGAACAAAATGAGGGGGTTCATTTTTGCCATAGAAATTATGGTTAGTGCTGCAAAAAGAAAAATTTAGGGCATGTTTTAAGTGAGATCTCAAATCCTCTTCTATTTCATTAGAAAATTCTGACATGCAGACTGAAACAATCACTTTCAATACCAGCAGTAGACTTCCAGTTAACTCCTTGGTGAGCAGTAGCTTTACTACAGTGATCTAATGAACAACTAGAGTGCTAACATTCTGAATTTATGGCAAATGTGTGACACATCTGAATGCCTTCTTGATGGAATCAAAGTAAAAAACTGAAAGCATTTCCTACTGAGGAGACTGTAGTAAATGAGGAAATTAGGAAACTTCATAACAAATAAGTCTCCCAAGATGGCCACCAGAGAAAAAAGAGCCCAAATGTAGCACAAATATCACCCAGAGGTAGCCCACGTATAGCCCAATGACAGAAGTGTGCAAAACACTTTTTATTTTTGTTTTTTTGCAGTTTTATATAGTGCAGACTGGTCAGGTATTGGAGTGCTTTACATGAGCATTGGTTACATCACACAAGGACAAATTCATGTTGGTTGACCCCTACACTACCCAAACACCACTGCACTACCCTAAACCCTAAAACACTACCCCCAGCACGACCCCCTTCACTACCCAAACACAACTGCACTACCCTAAACTCAAAAACACTACCCCCAGCACGACCCCCTACACTACCCAAACACCACTGCACTACCCTAAACCCTAAATCTACCCCCTACACTACACAAATGCCACTGCACTACCCTAAACCCTAAAACACTAGAACCCAGCACGACCCCTACAGTACACAAACACCACTGCACTACCCTAAACCCTAAAACACTACCCCCTACACTACACAAACACCATTGCACTACCCTAAACCCTAAAACACTACCCCCAGCATGACCCCTACACTACACAAACACCACTGCACTACCCTAAAACCTAAAACACTACCCCAGCACGACCCCCTACACTACCCAAACACCACTGCACTACCCTAAACCCTAAAACACTACCCCCAGCACGACTCCCTACACTACACAAACACCATTGGACTACCCTAAACCCTAAAACACTACCCCCAGCATGACTCCCTACACTACCTAAACACCACTGCACTACACTAAACCCTAAATCTACCCCCAGCATGACCTCCCACACTACACAAACACCACTGCACTACCCTAAACCCTAAAACACTACCCCCAGCACGACCCCCTACACTACCCAAACACCACTGCACTACCCTAAACCCTAAAACACTAACCCCAGCATGACCCCCTACACTACCCAAACACCACTGCACTACCCTATACCCTAAAACATGACCCCGTACACTACACAAACACAACTGCACTACCCTAAACCCTAAAAGACTACCCACAGCATGACCCCCTACACTACACAAACACCACTGCACTACCCTATACCCTAAAACACGACCCCGTACACTACACAAACACCACTGCCCTACCCTAAACCCTAAAACACTACCCCCAGCATGACCCCCTACACTACACAAACACCACTGCACTACCCTAAACCCCCTACACTATACAAACACCACTGCATTACTCTAAACCCTAAAACACTACCCCAGCACGACCCCCTCACAACACAAACACCACTGCACTACCCTAAACCCTAAATCGACCCCCAGCACGACCCCTACACTACCCAAACACCACTGCCATACCCTAAACCCTAAAACACTACCCCCAGCATGAACCCCTACACTACCCAAACACCACTGCACTACCCTAAACCTTAAAACACAACCCCCAGCACTACCCCTACACTACACAAACACCACTGCACTACCCTAAACCCTAAAACACTACCCCAGCACTACCGCCTACACTACCCAAACACCACTGCACTAACATAAACCCTAAAACACTACCCCCAGCACAACCCCCTACACTACACAAACACCACTGCACTACCCTAAACCCTAAAACACTACCCCCAGCACGACTCCCTACACTACCCAAACACCACTGCACTACCCTAAACCCTAAATCTACCCCCAGCACGACCCCCTACACTACCCAAACACCACTGAACTACCCTAAACCATAAAACACTATCCCCAGCATGACCCCTACACTACACAAACACCACTGCACTACCCTAAACCCTAAAACACTACCACCAGCATGACCCCCTACACTACTCAAACACCACTGCACTACCCTAAACCCTAAAACAGTAACCCAGCACGACCCCCTACACTACCCATACACCACTGCACTACCCTAAAGCCTAAAACCCTACCCCCAGCACGACCCTCTACACTACTGCACTACCCTAAACCCTAAAACACTACCCCCAGCACGACCCCCTACACTACCCAAACACCACTGCACTACCCTAAACCCTACAACACTACCCCCAGCATGACCCCCTACACCACCCAAACACCACTGCACTACCCTAAACCCTAGAAAAGAAACCCCCACCCCATGTCCAATCCCCCTTAACTCTCACTCCTCGTGGTGCCTCTCTCCTCGTGGTTCCTGCTTCACGTTGTCTCTGAGGGGCGGTGCACGTCGTTGTGAGGAAACGGAACAGCCTCTGTTTCCTTACAACGACATGGATCGTCTACATGTTTTTAGACGCATGGTCATTTACCATACATACCTTTTCACAACAAAATTTGTTGTAAAGGCATGCGTGGTAAATGACCATGCGTTCTAAAAATGCGTAGTAATGACTTTGTGATGTACAACGCATGCGTGGTAATGCATGCGTTGTAATGGTATCGCAAAGTAAAAAAGTCGTTGTAACGGCTGTTTACCGATCGAAGCTGGCCCCTGTTCTTCAGTGAGACGTTTATTTGATTAATTAGGAGGAAGGAATGTGGTTTTTTTTACCGAAAAGTGCATTCCCGGCTGTTGTATTGTGAAAGTGTCCACGTGGCCTGGTTTCACTTCCGGTGAGAGAGTGGAAGAGTCTGTTTGGATCTAAAGGAGTTCTGTTGTTGGACGGGGCCGGCGCAACATGTCATCAGAAAACATAGCTAATGGAAAGCGTCCTCCCTGAAGTGTGGAGCAGTGCCATGAGAGGTCAACGAGTGTTCGTCCCACCGCAGTATGACCGTACCGCGTGACACATGTGCCACCTCCAGGGTACGGGAGGCAGAAGCGGCATCGCAGGTCCTCTTGAAGACCGTTGTAGCACTAATTCTACATTTTGGTACTAGGGCATTTTAACTTCATTGTTCCTGCCAGATACAAAGAGAAGATCCTGTGTTATTCAGTGCCCTCGTTACCTTTTTTGTGGGTTGTGGTGCTTGTCACTTCGCTGCCCCGCCGGTGCACACGACTGGGCACCCCACCTCGTGTGCCATCTGCAGGGCCTCTGCCCTCGGATCACTGGTTTCGGTTTCTGGAGTGGCAACATAAACAGTTGCTCCCAAAGGACTAGCCTGAACACTTAGGTGAATTTCCCTGCACCAGCATTCCACGGAAATTCTTTCCTAGCTCTCCCACGTCAACGAGGATGTCATAATAGCACGGCTCCGCTCGCGACACCGTATGACGTCATCGGAGCCATAAGAGAACCTCGTCGGCGTGCTAACGTCAGTTCCACCCATTTTTTCCGTGCCACCGAGGCAAACAGAGGACCGAGACATTTTCACATGTATACATAGTATAATAAATATATATATATTCACTGAAAAAACCATAGGTTTCAGGCACGTTATAGTTAGAAATTAGCATTTAAAAAACCTTAGAAATTCACTGAAAAAACCATAGGTCTCAGGCACGTTATAGTTAGAAATTAGCATTTAAAAAACCTTAGAAATTCACTGAAAAAACCATAGGTTTCAGGGGCGTTATAGTTAGTTGGACATTTCACTCGTACAAAACCATAGAAATTCCCCCGTTATAGTTAGTTCAGCTAACTATAACTCGCGCGCCCGCAATGCACTGCTGATGACGTCACATATTACATCACTCATGACATGGTCAGTGACATCACTCATGACATCACTGATGACATCTCAAATGACATCACTGATGACATCACTGATGACATCATCCAGTGAATGTGTGTTTTTATGAAAATTAAATATGTTTTATATATGTATATCTCAAGCTCGATGGAAGAATAAATGGGTATATAAGTGTCTAAATGGATGATTTTGTTTTGTAAAATTGATTGTATAACTGACTAAGTGTATCTTAGTGAATACATGGGTTAGTGAGTAATGTTTAAATATGAAAATATCTGTATCAGTCTCTCACTTTGTGTATAAGTGGCTGCATGGGTTGGTGAGTAGCTACATGAGTGTCTATATGGGTTATTAGTTGGTTTTTTGAGTATCAGTATGAGTGTCTGAGTGTCTGTATGGTTCGGTGGGGGGTATAACTTAGTGCATAGATGCATGAATGAGTGACTCACTGTTTGTATGTGTTGAAGACAGCATGTGTGCAGGACTGTATAGGTTGATGAGTATGTGTATGGGTGTGTTAGTGAGTGAATGACTGTCTCAATAGTATCTTTATGAGTAACTACATATGTTTTAAACTAGTATATGTGAGTATTGGTGTATATAAGTGAGTATATGTGAGAGTGAGAGATTGGAAGAGTTCCTGTACAACTAAGTAGGTGTTTCTATAAGTGATTGTTTAAGAGAGTAAGTATGTGTAAGTTTCTGTAGAAGTAAGTGTGGTAGTGTGTGTATAACTGTATATGCAAGTAAATGGATGTTTGATACTTTGTTTGAATGTGTGACTATGTGTGTGAGTAACTCTATGGATGAGTGGCGGTGTGTAACAGGATGTATAGGTGTATGAGTACATATGATGAGTGAGTACATGTATGAGTGACAGTATAGGGACTGTTGGTGAATGAGTGGATGTGTGTGTAGATCTTGGAATTACTGAATAGGTGTGTTGTAACTGGTATTGGTATGTCCATTGTTTTGAAAATGTTAGTTTGTATTTTTGAGTGTGTATCAAAGGTTATATTAGGGTGAGAGGAGGTCTGCCACTCTATCACAAGGATGATGTCATCAGTGATGTCATCAGTGATGTCATTTGAGATGTCATCAGTGATGTCATGAGTGATGTCACTGACCATGTCATGAGTGATGTAATATGTGACGTCATCAGCAGTGCATTACGGGCTGCATGAGTTATAGTTAGCTGAACTAACTATAACGGGGAATTTCTATGGTTTTGTACGAGTGAAATGTCCAACTAACTATAACGCCCTGAAACCTATGGTTTTTTCAGTGAATTTCTAAGGTTTTTTAAATGCTAATTTCTAACTATAACGTGCCTGAGACCTATGGTTTTTTCAGTGAATATATATATATATATATATATATATATATATATATATATATATTCACTGAAAAAACCATAGGTTTCAGGGACGTTATAGTTAGAAATGAGCAGTTAAAAAACCTTAGAAATTCACTGAAAAAACCACAGGTTTCAGGGTCGTTATAGGTAGTTGGACATTTCACTAGTACAAAACCAGAGAAATTCGGCCGTTATAGTTAGTTCAGCTAACTATAACTCATGCCCCCGCAATGCACTGCTGATGACGTCACATATTACATCATTCATGACATGGTCAGTGACATCACTGATGACATCTCAGATGACATCACGGATGACATCATCCAGTGACTGTGTGTTTCTATAAAGTTTAAATATGTTTTATATATATATGCCAAGGTGTATTGAAGAATGAGTGGGTGTATAAGTGTCTGGATGGATGATTTAGTAGGTGAGTGACTGACTGTTTAAGTGAGTGATTAAATGTGTCTTACTGAATGCATGGGTTAGTGACTGATACAGACATTCACACAGTTTAGTTTGTCAGTTGGTGTGTAAGTGGTTGCATGGGTTAGTGAGTAGCTAAATGAGGATCTATATGGGTTATTGATTGGTTGTCTGAGTATCAGTATGGGTGCCTGAGTGTCTGTGTGGGTGGGTGAGGGGGTGTGACTCTGTGCATAGATGTGTGAGTAGATGATTCACTGGGTGTATGGGTTCAAGAGTGCATCTGTGAAGGGCTGTATCGGTGGGTGAGTGTGTGTATGGCTGTGTTGGTGAGTGAATGGATGCCTCAGTGGTACATGTGTGAGTAACTGCATATGTGAAAGGCAGTATATGTGAGTGTTGGAGTGTATAAATGACTATGTGTGAGAGTGAGTGATTGTGAGAGTGGCTGTATGGATCAGTGTGTGCTTGTATTAGTTATTGTATAAGAGTGTAAGTATGTCTTAGTATATGTTTGAATAAGTGAGGTGGTGTGTGTATAACTGTATAGATGAGTAAATGGGAGTGTGATTGATTGTTTGCATTACTGACTAGGTGTGTGAGTAACTCTATGGATGAGTGGTGGTGTGTGAGTGTCTGTATAGATATGTGAGTGCATTTGATAATGCCATATTGATGGTTGACTGCATGTGACTGTATGGGTGAATGAGTGGATGGATGTTTAGATCTAGGAATTAGTGAGTGGGTATGCACTAACTGGTATTGGGGTGTCTATGGTTTCGAAATGGTAGTCTGTATTTTAGAGTGGGTGTATCAAAGGTTATATTAGGGTATGAGGAGGTGCATCAGATTATCACGTGGATGATGTCATCAGTGATGTCATCAGTGATGTCATTTGAGATGTCATCAGTGATGTCATCTGTGATGTCACTGACCATGTCATGAATGATGGAATATGTGACGTCATCAGCAGTGCATTGTGGGGGCGCGAGTTATAGTTAGCTGAACTAACTATAACGGCCAAATTTCTCTGGTTTTGTATGAGTGAAATGTCCAACTACCTATAACGACCCTGAAACCTGTGGTTTTTTCAGTGAATTTCTAAGGTTTTTTAAACGCTCATTTCTAACTAAAACGTCCCTGAAACCTATGGTTTTTTCAGTGAATTTCAAAGGTTTTTTAAATGCTAATTTCTAACTATAACATCCCTGAAACCTATGGTTTTTTCAGTCAATTTCAAAGGTTTTTTTGAATGCTAATTTCTAACTATGCCTACAAAGGTAGGACATGAGAAAAGCGCAGAAAGAAGCAAGACAAATGCATAAAGAGGCAACAGAAGTCCAGAAAGATGAAGAAAAGTGCAGGAAGAAGCAAGAGATGTGCAGAAAGAACCAACAGAGGAGCAGAAAGTCCAACTGTGCCCCCAACTTTTTGCTGACATGTACTGGTGGTAACTGACTCTGACTAACCAGGCCTAGAGCCAGTGCTATGCTAAAAGACACTTAGAATACAGTGAAAACACCTACATACACTAGGGAACACTATGTGTTGGGGTACCCGTGTGATTAGCATGACCTCCTCTGTATTTGCCATGAGTTAATGCCTGGGTCATTGCATGAGTTCATGAGTAGGGACTGGATGATTAGAGTGCTGCAAAGATACTACATGGTGAATTTATAAGTGCTTGGGTATTGGCACAGTGATTAGATAAGTATACAATGCTGACAGGGTGATTAGAAGAGTGCTCACGGAGTGACAAGGGGAATGCTGGAGTGCATAGGTACTGCTCTGGGGATTGTAGCAGTGAATGTATTAGTGCCTAGGCCATTGCATGAAGAGTGCACAGGGAGTGACAGGGGATTGCTGGACTGAATGGGTAGTGCTCTTGGGATTGAAGCACTGTATGAGTTAGTGCCTGGGCCATTGCATGAGTACATGGGTAGTAACTGGATGATTAGAGTGCTGCAAGGAGAGTGCATGGTGAATTTGTAAGTACACATGTACTCATGCAATGTCCCAGGCACTAATACATTCACTGCTACAATCGCCAGAGCTTTTCCTATGGAAACTAGGTCCTAACTATAACTACCTACTGGCGACCGCCAGTAGGTAATATATATATACACACACACACATATTTCTCAAAATTGAGCACCAACAGGTACAACCACGCTAAGCCAATTAACATGAAAACAGGGCTACGTTCACTGTAACTAGAATGTCATGCCAAAGTCATGTCACACAAGTGCCAGAACTCACTGTCATGATTAAATAAAAAAAATTAAAAAAGCAGAAACATTCTCAGGAAATCCAATATAGCAGTTAACTGTACGTGTTGGCAAGTTGGCCTGAAGCTCTGCGAGTTCATATTTTGAAACTGCTAAAACCAGACATGGCTTTCCCAGCCACAGCCCCTAAGGACACGACATTTGCAAACTACACTCCTTCAATTCAGGGAGCAGCTAAACCAAACAGGACTGTTCAGAGACTGCCAAGTGAACTTATATATTTATGAAAGGAAAAAAAACAAAGAATTAATTGGACGAATAATGTTATTGAAGACCGAGCAATAAAAAGAAAAGGAGGATTAAAAAGAAGTCTACGATTAAGTGGTATTTTATGCCGTGCCACGCCTTGCATTGAATCCAGGTTCTTTGACAACCGAACACTGTTTGCATCTGGGTCCAGGGTTCTTTACAGACCAGAGCCTGACGTGCCATATGAAGGTGTATTCTTTGACCATCCTGTAACTCGATCACAATAGACCTGTGTGTTTTTGCACAATTTACTTTGGCAACTCTTTGAGCTGTAACTCAAGATGTTGGTGGGTGCTAGCGCTCCTCATGTTTTCGTGCCCCCACTGTAACATGCCTAGCCTACCCTGATCACCTGTATTTTACATAAGACCACGTCAGACAGTTGTACCTGCACACAACTCGAATTTGCACTCGTGCAAATGCTGGTAATGCACTTCACCGCTTTTTTGCAACGCAGTCTCAGAAATGCGCATGAAAAGCACAAAGGTGGAGCTTATGCATTTTATGAATGAACCTGCCCTCACATATGTCTTGCAACTCACTTTCCCTCACCGTGGAGGAAAATAACCAGACTATACCAATGGGGAAGAAGTGGTCCTTATATTTCAGCATCAGTTTCACATTTCACAAAAGTAGGGGAAAAGGACATACTGCAATTGCCAAGCCATGAACTTTTGGACGTGAAGCATTTTTTTGAATGTTAAATATGGTTCCATCATTCTCATTTTAGGAAGCATCGTAGAATGCAGTGGCATAGATTCGAGTGTTATATAGTTGAGTGTTGCATTGTAGAGTGTTGCACAGTAGAGTGGAGTGGCGTAGAGGAGAGTGGCGTAGCGTAGAGTGGTGCAGAGTGGAGTGGCGTAGAGTTGAGTGGTGCAGAGGGCAGTGGCGCAGAGTAGAGTGGCATAGAGTGCAGTGGCACAGAGTAGTGTGTCAGAGTGCAGTGGTGTAGAGTGCAGTAGAGTGGCGTAGAGAGCAGTGGTGTAGAGTACAGTGAAATAGAGTAGAGTGCAGTGGCGTAGATTCGAGTGTTGTATAGTAGAGTGTTGTATAGTAGAATGTTGCATAGTAGAGTGTTGCACAGTAGAGTGGAGTGGCGCAGAGGAGAGTAGCGTAGAGTGGTGCAGAGTGGAGTGGAGTAGAGTTGAGTGGTGCAGAGGGCAGTGGCGCATAGTAGAGTGTCAGAGTGCAGTGGTGTAGAGTGCAGTAGAGTGGCATAGAGAGCAGTCGTGTAGAGTAAAGTGATATAGAGTAGAGTGCAGTGGCATAAAATGCCATGACAGAGTACATTTGTGTAGAGTTCATTGGTGTAGAGTGCAGTCGTTAAGAGTAGAGTGGTGTAGAGTGCAGTGGCATAGAATGGAGTGGCGCAGAGTAGAGTAGAGTGGCGTGGAATGCAGTGGTGTAGAGTAGATTGTTTCAGAGTAGAAAAAAGTGGCGTAGATTGAAGTGGTGCAGGGTAGAGTACAGTTGCGTAGAGTGGCATTGAGTGTAATGGCATAGAGTAAAGTGGTGTAGAGTGCAGCAGCATAGAGTATAGTGGTGCAGAGTCCATAGAGTGGCATACAGTGTATTGGTGTAGAGTGCAGGGGCATAGAGTTAAGTGTTACAGAGGAAAGTGCACTGGCGTAGAGTGCAGTGGCTTAGAGTGAGTGTTGCAGACTGGTATAGAGTGGAGTTGTGCAGAGTAGATTGGTGTGGCCTAGACTGGAGTGGTGTAGAGTGCAGTGGCGAAGAGTGCAGTGGTGTAGAGTGGCGAAGAGTACATTGGCTTAGAGTAGAGTGGTACAGGGTGGAGTAGCATGGAGTGGTGCAGAGTAGAGTGCAGTGGTGTGGAGTGGTGTAGATTGGAGTGGAGTGGCGTAGAGCGGAGTATGCATAGTCTGATAGCGCACTGCCATTACAGACAAAACATCTTCAATTGAAATGACCATTACATTTGCACAGACATACAATTTTACTAATAAAACTATACAGTGCACAAACGAAAATGCATAGACATTGCATCACCTAGTTAATGATTTGTTTTGATCATATTAAAGTATTTGTTTCCAACACACTTCAGAAATAACAAAATATGTGCTTCATCTGTGTTCCTAATTCTGATATATTCTGAAATAATTACAGTTCATTTGAATGTTGTTGTGTGCTAGAAAAAAACAACTTTCCTACCTCAGTACCCAGCAAGATTGTCAAATAAATCCTCTCACTTTGAAGTCAGAGAAAGAAAAGTAAACAAGAGCACTAGAAGACAGCACCTGAAATTTGACCTCGGCCTTTGAATGAACAGCAAATGTGCCAACATAAGAACTAGATTTAAAGGCCTGTTTACAGAAAGGGAGTTTGTGGACGAATACAGTAAACACGCTTTAGGCAACCGGAGGGACGAACTGAACCTGGAGAGCCTAAAGCAAGTAAAGCCAGGAAATAGAAAGCCAGAAAATGTGAGTTACAAACCACAAAGTCAATGGTACTCAACAGGTGGAATGCATTCCTGGGCCAACTAGTCCCCAAGATGTCTTTAGCAAACGCAAACCATGCTGTCTGGTAAGCTGCGACCTAAAAATGAGGTAGAGCTTGTGGGAGAGGTGTGGCTCAGCGGTCAGGGCGGCTGACTCCGGAGCACGGGACTCAAGGTTTGATCACCGGCGGCAGCTCCGCCTAGCACCATGTGACTCTGGGCAATAGCTCGCTTAATCTCCCCGACGGCCCCCAGCGCCTTAAGACCCTTGGGTTGATTAGTTTGCCCTTTACAAATACCGGGTTACAGGTTACGTAGGGTGAGGAAGCATGAATGTTGGATCTATACTGCACTACACGCAGATTATATTATGGAGAAACAACAATCTGGTCGTAAATAAACCAACCTGATTTTAGATATGGCTGCATGAGCCTCTGTTACACACAGTAACCTCGAACTCTAACCAGGCGGTCTTTGCATGTCAAAGATAAATCTTGAATCTTTATTACTTCCATAATCAGTCCAAAATGTGTGTTTTCAACCACTAACATTCTTGCTCGTCCGGAAAACATTTCTTGGGACAAATGTAGGTCATGTTGCAAACTACTATAAAATCACATTCACTGTTCAAAATTATGAATGCTTGTTTACAAGGCCAATCCCACTAGGTTCTTAAGCAGGAGAGGTAGATGATAATTTTCAGGAGTGAGGTAAACGCTTCATCAGACTGGATTCCATACAAAAGTGTCCTGTTTGTATTCATCCTTTAAAAAAGCTTTTTTTTTCCCTTTACCATGCTCCCTATTGCAGCAAAAAGATCTGATATTATTTACATTAAATGATAACAAAGAATATTGTAAGTACCCCAGTGGTGTGAAAGGAAAGCAAACACTATCACAATATTTCGTAGCATGGATCAGAGCATTCTGAAAACTTGCATTACATGAATACAAAAGAACTGAATAAAAGTGAAATTCATTTTTAAAGCACAACATTTAAGATTTTAATTAGCGACAGCAACTGTTATGATGCATTAAAGAATTGTAGATGGATAGATGTGGACGGTACATTTGTTTTACACACGGTGTTCCGAGTGACTTATTTATTATGCTGTTTTGTAAAACACAGCAGGTGTCCTTTAGTAAACAATGACAGCAAAGCTCGACTTGTCTTTGTTGGAACTCAGAATCTTGATTGAAAGCACCCTTTTTTAATAACTACTGTTCTAGAATTATAATTTGCGCACTTGCCCCCTAAATTCTCCCCTCTTTTCCTAAGCTCACTGTGAGAAGTTGGCCTGGTATATGCTGTTCACTAGTTAAAGTGGACACCTTGCACCAGTACAATTCGACTCTTATGGTAGGTAGGTTTAAGACAACCTTTATAGAAAGCTATCCTAGTGGTAGCTGTGGAGAGCAGCCTTCAGGCTAAGTCTTGGGGGAATGTAAAGCAGCTTGTTTTACCACACAATCTCTTGAATCACCAAATGAAAAGACACCACACAGGTATATATATCAAATATATATGTATTTATTACTAAACAACTCTCTACTAATCTCTTTATGAGATTAGAAGTCAGGAACATATGCACAAATCAACGTTTCACAATAAATTAAGCACAATATGGCTGGGGCCCTAGGGGCGTACCAGACCATATACTAAAAAAGAGACTTAAGAAAAACGACTTGCAAAGGGACAAGGCCTGTGGCCTTCAGAAGTGTTGGGGCCTCACGAAACCACCCAAGGCAGGTAAGTAAAGGACCCACGGGGGATGCGTGCAGTGCGTGAACACAGGCGCGGATCGCCATAGACTTCAATGGGGCAAGTCGCGGTTGGAAATTGAGAGTTTAAGGGCACTTCGGGAGTAGCTACAAGCAAGTCACTTACAGGGTAAGTAGTTCTAGGGCCAACACCCACAGGAGCACCGTAGTGCTGGAGTTACCTCACCCAGGGAAGCCGGGTGCATAGGTGTCCTTTGGTGTCAGGTCGCGGCGTCGTTTTCAATGGGAGCCAATGAAGACTTGCTGCTTGTGAAGTCCGAAGAAGTGTCCGGTGGAATCCAAGCCTCGATTTGGAAGAAGGAAGACCTGAAAGCAGAGGGGACAGTGTTCAAAGTCACTGGGCAGAGACTCGGGGCAAGGAAGATGAATGCCCACCTTCGTCGACAGATTCAGGTCGTTCATGGGTGTCTTGACTCTTCGGCCACGAGGTCCAGGAGGTGTCGATGATGACCAGAAGCTGGATTCGGCGTGTCCCATGAAGTCTGCAGCTGACTGCGGTGTCGGCAACCCGATTGGAGCCAACAAGCCTTGGTAGCAGCAAGTCTCGTGGAAAGCATAAAAAGTCAATGGTGCAGACCAGCAAGGTCTGGGGAACTCAACCAGCAAGGGTAAGTCAGGGCAGGCCTGGAGCAACCAGGGGAGCCCTTTGGTTCTTTAGAAAAGTCTTCAGGGGACCCACAAGCCGGCTGGCAAGGGATCGTGAAGACGCCTTGGGAGGATTCCTTCAACAAAGGCCCACGGTCACTCGGGACGGGGCAGGCCTCTGATCTTCGGAGGGATTCCTGGTAGAGGCAGGGACCATACGTGGTCCAAAGCACAAGTTCATAGAATGTCGTGAAGGGGTTGCACTTGACAATAGTGCACAGAACCCAGGGACTGTGGTTCCTCGTCACTCGTGGGGTCCACTGGCCTCAGCTTCACGGGGGACTCACGATGGCCTTTGAGAAGTCAGGAAATCCTTGTCTTGGGCTGCAGGGACCTCGGGCTCCGGCGGGAGTGGCGTAGTTTGTGGCCGTCGTTTCAGTTTTTGGTGCCTGCCAAGCAGGGGAGTCACTCCTTGACTCCAAGGGAGATTCTTCAGTCTTCCAGAGGTAATGGAACGTCGAAGGTCCAGGATTCTTCTTCAGAGCGTCGTCCAGGGGTATCTAGTTTGCAATGGCAAGGGTTTCCTACCTTATACTAAAAAGGAAGGGAGGGACTAGCTCTATGACCCCACCTATGGGAGGGTCAGGGGAGTGGGTGGCTACACCCACTTCCTTTGTCCAGTTTTGTGCCAGAGCAGGGGCAGGTAGCCCCTGAGCTGGTTTGAACTGGCATATGCACAGAGGAGCCTTCTGCTCCCCAGTGCAGGACTTCAAAGCACTCTAGGAGTGCACCCACCCAGCCCCAATACACTAAACCCTGTCTGGGAGGTGGTCACACCTCCCTGTGACAGGATACCTATTGTTGGGCTTCCTCCACTGCAAGTTGCGGTCATCAGCAGGAGGGCAGCCCAGTGTCTGTGACTGGTGGCATCCATTTTGTGATGCCAGGGCTCTTCAGGATTCTACCGCGTTTCCACAGTAGGTACATGTCTATCCCTCTAGAAGGGTGGAATGCTACCCCCGCCGCCAGAACTGGCGGGGGGGTGGTAGTATTCCAAGATGTTTGACACCAAACACGACATGTTTCCGTGCAGCCATCCCAAAGTTAGCATTTAACGCGAGGTTATAATGCGCTTAAGAGTATATGGTCAGGCTGCACTACAAACAGCCTCAGAGAAGGGTCTCCGAATGCTGCAGAGGGGCTCTGCTCATGCAGGGGCACCCTCTCACATAGGAACCAAGCACTCTGCCTTCAGGATTGATAAGGCCTGCTATAGGAGTGTAGGTTTATATGTGTGTATCTATGTAGTGATATAGGTAGCCTATATCACAGTAAGGGGTGCATGCACCACCTTACCCAGGCTGCAGTAGCAGACCTGTGGTGTCAGATTTAGTCTGCTTCCCAGGGGTGGCATAATACATGCTTCAGCCCCTGGTAGGCCTGTGAAGTACCTATGCCCTTGGCACCTAAGGTACCATATACTAGGGACTCATAAGGTACCACAGTATCCAATCACTAGTGCACCTAGAGTGCACTCCAAGTCGTTTAGAGAGAACAGAGAGGCTGGGGCCCTGATTGGCAGGGTCCCAGCCCGACTATAGCCAGAAACCAGTGTAAACATCAAAAAAAAAGTGGGGGCAACATAAGAGGCAGATCCTACTCTCCTACACAACCTCCCCCAAACGCAGGGACACTAAACTAACCTTGACCAGTTGAGTCTTCGTGCTCTAAGTGGAAATACCTTGAGAGTCCATCTACATTGGCATGTTGGGTCCCAGGCCTATGTTCCACTGTATAGTCCATCCCCTGTAGGGAAATGGACCACCTCAAAAGTTTTGGGTTTTCACCTTTCATCTGTTTAAGCCATAGGAGGGGCTTGTGGTCAGTCTGAACTATGAAGTGAGTGCCAAACAAGTATGGCCTCAGCTTCTTCAGGGCCCACACCACAGCAAAGGCCTCCCTCTCTATAGCTGACCAACGTTTCTCTCTAGGGGTCAGCCTTCTGCTAATAAAAGCTACTGGCTGGTCTTGACCTTCATCATTCAGTTGAGACAGTACAGCTCCCACACCCAGCTCAGAAGCATCTGTTTGGACAATTAACTTTTTGGTGTAGTCTGGACTCTGTAAGATGGGGGCAGTGCACATGGCCTGCATTAGGTCTTCAAATGCCTTCTGACAGCTAGCTGTCCACTGAACCTTTTTGGCATTTTCTTTGAGGTCAGATCATTCAAGGGGGTCACTATAGATCCATATCCCTTCACAAACCTCCTATAGTACCCAGTCAGGCCTAAGAAGGCTCTCACCTGTGTCTGGGTGGTTGGAGCAATCCATTCCATTATGGTTTGGATTTTGCTCTGTAAAGACTGAACCTGGCCTCCACCTACAAGGTGGCCCAGCTACACAACCTGACTCTGCCCTATCTGGCACTTAGTGGCCTTGATAGTGAGGCCTGCTTTCTGCAGGGCCTCCAAAACATTTCTGAGGTGGACCAGGTGATCCTGCCAGGAGGAACTAAAGACAGCAATATCATCTAGATAAGCTGAGCAATAAGTTTCCATCCCTGCCAGAACTTTGTTCACCAACCTCTGAAAAGTGGCAGGTGCATTTTTCAATCCAAAGGGCATCACCACAAAGTGGTAGTGCCCACCAGGGATCGAAAATGCTGTTTTGGCTTTTGCATCATCAGCTAACCTGATCTGCCAGTAGCCAGCTGTTAGGTCAAATGTACTCAGATACTTGGCTAAGGCCAAAGTATCAATCAGCTCATCTGCCCTTGGTATGGGATAGGCAGCAGTCCTGGTGACTGCATTCAGACCTCTGTAGTCTACACAAAACCTCATTTCTTTCTTACCACCCTGGGTATGAGGCTTGGGTACTAGGACTACTGGGCTAGCCCAAGGGCTATCAGAAGGCTCAATCACACCTAACTCCAACATTTTCTGGACTTCAGTCCTGATACAGTCCCTGACATGGTCAGGTTGCCTGTAGATTTGACTCTTGACAGGCAGACTGTCTCCAGTGTCCACCTCATGGGTGCACCAGGTAGTCTGACTAGGGGTCAGGCTAAACATATGTCTGTACTGTTGCAGAACTTGTCTGCACTTAGTTTGCTGATGGTCAGTGAGGCTGCTTGCCAAAGCAACACCATCTACTGACCCATCATCAGGGTTCTGTGAGAGCAGGTCAGGGAAAGGGTCACTCTCCTCCTCCTGGTCCTCATCAGTTGCCATGAGCAAGCCCATGTCAGCCCTGTCAACATATGGCTTTAATCTGTTGACATGGAGTGCCCTCAGGGGGCTCCTGGGAGTTCCAAGATTCACCAGATAGGTGACTTCTCCCTTTTGCTCAACAATTGTATGGGGGCCACTCCACTTGTCTTGGAGGGCTGCTGGGGCCACAGGCTCCAACACCCACACTTTCTGTCCTGGCTGGTACACAGTCAGCACAGCCTTTGGTCATGCCAAGCTTTTTGTAATTCTTGGCTGGCCTCCAGGTTTTTGGTTGCCTTTTTCATGTATTCGGCCATCCTGGAGCGGAGACCAAGTACATAGTCCATCACATCCTGTTTGGGGGGTTTGAGAGGTAACTCCCAGCCATCTTTTACCAAACATAATGGACCTCTTACAGGATGCCCAAACAGAAGCTCAAATGGGCTGTAACCAACACCCTTCTGTGGAACCTCACTGTATGCAAACAACAGGCAGGGAAGAAGAAGGTCCCATTTCCGCCTAAGCTTCTCTGGGAGTCCTTTAATCATTCCCTTCAGGGTTTTGTTGAAACGTTCAACCAACCCATTGCATTGTGGGTGATAGGGGGTGGTGAATTTATAAGTTACACCACACTCCTTCCACATTGCTTTCAAATATCCTGACATGAAGTTTGTACCTCTGTCAGAGATGACCTCCTTTGGGAATCCCACTCTGGAGAAAACTCCAATGAGGGCTCTTGCCACCACAGGGGCTGTGGTGGTCCTCAGAGGAATTGCCTCTGGGTACCTGGTGGCATGATCCACTACCACCAGGATAAATCTGTGCCCAGATGCAGTTTGAGGGTCAAGGGGACCAACAATGTCAATCCCTACCCTTTCAAAGGGTACCCCCACCACAGGTAGTGGTATCAGGGGGGCCTTTGTGGTGCCACCTGCCTTGCCACTGGCTTGGCATGTGACACAGGAGCGACAAAACTCCTTTGTGTCCTTTGACATATGTGGCCAATGAAAATGTGGAACAAGCCTGTCCCAGGTCTTGCTTTGGCCCAAGTGACCTGCTAAAGGGATGTCATGTGCTAGGGTCAAGAGGAACCCCCTAAACTTCTGAGGTATTACCAACCTCCTGGTGGCTCCAGGGGCTGGATCTCTATCCTCAGAATATAGGAGTCCCTCATCCCAATAAGCTTTATGGGACCCACTAGCACTCCCAGCAGCCTCAGCAGCAGCCTGCTGTCTGAGGGGTTCAAGAGAGGGGCAGCACTGTTGCTCCTTACTCAGATCCTCCCTAGAAGGGCCCCCTGCCCCCAAGAACTCAACCTGATCAGGCTCAAGTTCCTCTGGGGCAGTTCCTTCTTCAGGGTCTGCTCCTCCTCCCTTAAGAGGGGAATCACTGATCTGAGACAGAGGGGAAGGCACTGTCTTAACCCTACTGCTCCTCTTCTTGGGAAGCATCTGGTCCATAGTTTCAGGATCCAGAGCTGGTTCAGTGTCATGCATTTTGGCCTGTGACCTGGTCACAGCAAATACCTCTGCAGGGATGCCTAACATCTTAGCATGAGTCCATAACTCTACTTCAGACCAGGCTGAAGTTTCTAGATCATTGCCCAATAGACATTCTACAGGGAGGTCTGCACTGACTACAACCTTCTTGAGGCCAGTTACCCCTCCCCAGGAGAAATTCACAACTGCCAGACTATGGTTGGTCCTGACATTGCTTGCATTGGTCACCTGGTACATTTCGCCCAGGATGATCTGTCCAGGGTCCACAAGATCCTCTGCCACCATGGTGACACTAGCACCTGTGTCCCTTAATGCCAAAGCCTGTTTGCCATTTATTACAGGCTGCTGTTTGTATTTGCCCAGATTACTGGGGCTCACAAGGAAGGACATGTCCATGTCTCCATCACAAATCAGCATTGCCTGAGTGGGTACTCTGACTAGGCAGAGTCCACTTCAGAACCCAGGGTCAAACCTACTACACCCTTATTCTGAGTACCACCTCCACCAGTAGCTGAACTAGGGGGAACAGTTGCCTTAGGGGCAGGAGTGGTGGTGGTTTGGTCTTTGGACTTGTTACAATCAGAAGTCCAGTGCCCTTTCTGTTCACAGAATTTGCACCAGGGCTTCTTTTGGCCTTTTCCCTTGTTGGATTGTGACTCCCCACCAGATGCAGATTTTTGGGGCCCTTGTGAAGACTTCTGGTCGTTTGACTTATCCCCACTTTTCTCAGAGCCCTTAGGATCCTGCTTCTTGGTGCCACCCCCTTGGTTCTGGGTTTTCTGCCTCACCCTGGTTCTGACCCACTTGTCTGCCTTCTTTCCCAATTCTTGGGGAGAGGTCAGATGAGTCCACCCGGTATTGATGCAACAACTGGTTCTGGCAATTATTAAGGATCTGTTCTCTCATCATTAGATTATACAATTGCTTGAAATCAGTAACCCTACTGCCAACCAGCCAACCCTCCAGAGCCTTGGTTGCATAATCTACAAAGTCAGTCCAGTCCTGAGTCTGTGCCTTCTGGGTGTCTCTGAACTTCAACCTGTACTGCTCAGTGGTTAAGCCAAACCCATCTATCAGTGCACTCTTCAGGACTTCATAGTCATCAGCATCCTCTTCTCTAACAGTGAGGAGCTTGTCTCTACCTTTATCTGAAAAGGAGAGCCACAAGATTGCTGCCCACTGCTTTTGGGGGACCTGTTGTACTCTACAAGCCCTCTCCATAGCAGTTATCCATTTATGGATATCATCCCCACTCTGGTAGGGAGGAACAACCTTGCTCAGGTTCCTATGGTCTGGAATATATTCTCTGCCTCTAGGGACAGTGTTGCTGCCACCAGGGGGTTCTAACCCCTCTTTTCTAGAAGCTCTCTGGAGCTCCAGGGCTTCCTTATCTAATGCCAACTGCTTGGTTTTGAGGGCAAATCTTGCTTCCTCATACTGCAGCAGTATGTACATTCTGTCAGAGGACGTCTCTCTTCTTGAGAAGTAGGAGTTCCTCTGGTAGACAGATTCTCTGCCAGAGTGATAGGAGTGTTCAGATTCCCTAGAAAGGGACCTAGGCCTCTCCTCCACTATGTCAGTTCTCTTAGGGAGAATTCCTCTGTCCTTTTCAGGCCCCTGGGGACCTGGCCCTTCAATCACAGAGTCTTGGTCATTCTGATTTTCATCATCTGCCCCAGACACTGTAATTGACACACCCACTGATTCAGACCCATAAGCTCCTAGAGCTAATCTAATATCATCTGCTGTCAGCAGATCTATCAGGTGTAGTGTGGAGGGACACTGTCCTAGCTTCAGGTGCCTTGCAGCACACATGGCTCTCAGTTCAGAGAAAGCCATGTCCTTATACTGAGGCTGAGTGGATCCACTGGGTCCACCCTTTAAGGACATTCTAGTGTTGTGCAGTGTTGTACTACCTACACTAGTTTGTGGCCTACTGATCCTAGCTTGAGCTGTAGAAAGGGTGTGCTATCCCTTGGCACACAGCTCTAAGTTCAGTAGAACTTATTGATACTAAGCTTGACTTTATATGTACCTTGAGTACCTATAATGGTTTTCAGTTAGTAATTCAAATAGAGATTTTCTGGTAAAAAAAATAGCAAGCTGGAATCCCACACGCTGCCACCAATGTGAGAAGTTGGCCTGGTGTATGCTGTTCACTAGTTAAAGTGGACACCTTGCACCAGTACAATTCGACTCTTATGGTAGGTAGGTTTAAGACAACCTTTATAGAAAGCTATCCTAGTGGTAGCTGTGGAGAGCAGCCTTCAAGCTAAGTCTTGGAGGAATGTAAAGCAGCTTGTTTTACCACACAATCTCTTGAATCACCAAATGAAAAGACACCACACAGGTATATATATCAAATATATATGTATTTATTACTAAACAACTCTCTACTAATCTCTTTATGAGATTAGAAGTCAGGAACATATGCACAAATAAACGTTTCACAATAAATTAAGCACAATATGGCTGGGGCCCTAGGGGCGTACCAGACCATATACTAAAAAAGAGACTTAAGAACAATGACTTGCAAAGGGACAAGGCCTAGGGCCTTCAGAAGTGTTGGGGCCTCACGAAACCACCCAAGGCAGGTAAGTAAAGGACCCACGGGGGACGCGTGCGGTGCGTGAACACAGGCGCGGATCGCCGTAGACTTCAATGGGGCAAGTCGTGGTTGGAAATTGAGAGTTTAAGGGCACTGCGGGAGTAGCTACAAGCAAGTCACTTACAGGGTAAGTAGTTCTAGGGCCAACACCCACAGGAGCACCGTAGGGAGAGTTAACTCACCCAGGGAAGCCGGGTGCATAGGTGTCCTTTGGTGTCGGGTCGCTGCGTCGTTTTCAATGGGAGCCAATGAAGACTTGCTGCTTGTGAAGTCCGAAGAAGTGTCCGGTGGAATCCAAGCCTGGATTCGGAAGAAGGAAGACCTGAAAGCAGAGGGGACAGTGTTCAAAGTCACTGGGCAGTGACTCGGGGCAAGGAAGATGAATGGCCACTGTTGTTGACAGATTCAGGTCGTTCACGAGTGTCTTGACTCTTCGGCCACGAGGTCCAGGAGGCGTCGACGACAACCAGGAGCTGGATTCGGCGTGTCCCACGAAGTCTGCAGCTGACTGCGGTGTCGGCAACCTGATTGGAGCCAACAAGCCTTGGTAGCAGCAAGTCTCATGGAAAGCATAAAAAGTCAATGGTGCAGACCAGCAAGGTCTGGGGAACTCACCCAGCGAGGGTAAGTCAGGGCAGGCCTGAAGCAACCAGGGGAGCCCTTTGGTTCTTTAGAAAAGTCTTCAGGGGACCCACAAGCCGGCTGGCAAGGGATTGCAAAGACGCCTCGGGAGGATTCCTTCAACATGGGCCCACGGTCACTGGGGACGGGGTAGGCCTCTGATCTTCACAGGGATTCCTGCTAGAGGCGGGAACCACATGTGGTCCAAAGCACAAGTTCGTAGAACGTCATGAAGGGGTTGCACTCGACAATAGTGCACGGTACCCAGGGACTGCGGTTCCTCGTCACTCGTGGGGTCCACTGGCCTCAGCTTCGCTGGGGACTCACGATGGCCTTTGAGAAGTCAGGAAATCCTCATCTTGGGCTGCAGGGACCTCGGGCTCCGGCAGGAGCGGCGTAGTTTGTGACTGTCGTTTCAGTTTTTGGTGCCTGCCAAGCAGGGGAGTCACTCCTTGACTCCAAGGGAGATTCTTCAGTCTTCCATAGGTAATGGAACGTCGAAGGTCCAGGATTCTTCTTCAGAGCGTCGTCCAAGGGTATCTAGTTTGCAATGGCAAGGGTTCCCTACCTTATACTAAATAGGAAGGGAGGGACTAGCTCTATGACCCCACCTATGGGAGGGTCAGGGGAGTGGGTGGCTACACCCACTTCCCTTTGTCTAGTTTCGCGCCAGAGCAGGGGCAGGTAGCCCCTGAGCTGGTTTGAACTGGCATATGCACAGAGGAGCCTTCTGCTCCCCCAGTGCAGGACTTCAAAGCACTCTAGGAGTGCACCCACCTAGCCCCAATACACTAAACCCTGTCTGGGAGGTGGTCACACCTCCCTGTGACAGGATACCTATTGTTGGGCTTCCTCCACTGCGAGTTTCGGTCATCAGCAGGAGGGCAGCCCAGTGTCTGTGACTGGTGGCATCCATTTTGTGATGCCAGGGCTCTTCAGGATTCTACTGCGTTTCCACAGTAGGTACATGTCTATCCCTCTAGAAGGGTGGAATGCTACCCCTGCCGCCAGAACTGGCGGGGGGTAGTATTCCAAGATGTTTGACACCAAACACGACATGTTTCCGTGCAGCCATCCCAAAGTTAGCATTTAACGCGAGGTTATAATGCGCTTAAGAGTATATGGTCAGGCTGCACTACAAACAGCCTCAGAGAAGGGTCTCCGAATGCTGCAGAGGGGCTCTGCTCATGCAGGGGCACCCTCTCACATAGGAACCAAGCACTCTGCCTTCAGGATTGATAAGGCCTGCCATAGGAGTGACTTATAGGTTTTTATGTGTGTATCTATGTAGTGATATAGGTAGCCTATATCACAGTAAGGGGTGCATGCACCACCTTACCCAGGCTGCAGTAGCAGACCTGTGGTGTCAGATTTAGTCTGCTTCCCAGGGGTGGCATAATACATGCTTCAGCCCCTGGTAGGCCTGTGAAGTACCTATGCCCTTGGCACCTAAGGTACCATATACTAGGGACTCATAAGGTACCACAGTATCCAATCACTAGTGCACCTAGAGTGCACTCCAATTCGTTTAGAGAGAACAGAGAGGCTGGGGCCCTGATTGGCAGGGTCCCAGCCTGACTATAGCCAGAAACCAGTGTAAACATCAGAAAAAAAGTGGGGGCAACATAAGAGGCAGATCCTACTCTCCTACACTCACCCTATAGAAATGTTATGCAAGGGAAAGGAGTCAAGGGTGAGCCAAAATATGTGGTTCCCACAAAAGCAGCTGACTCCCCACTACTCTTGTTCACTCTATTTATCCCTCTTACTCCCCACCTCTACAAAAGGCCTATTATCAAAATCTATTTTTAAAGTGCCTCTTACTCTGGAAAATTCAGAAATGATCTAAACTTAAGTCAGGAACAGAAAAAAGCTTGCAAACCCAGCCTTAAATGAATAGAAAGGCACATGGGGTCCAGTCATCAGGCTCCACCTCTTTTAGTGATTCCTTCCATGAGAAATAGATATAAAAAAAATACTTCTTCAGGAACCCCGATCTCACTCCATTTCTGGCCTTCCCTCCCATTCAGTCACACAGTCCACTGACTCCGCTCTGTTTCTGTAAGAGAGTTGAGTACAAGCATGGTGCTCGGCAGTAGCTGTGGCAGGCCTGCAGCCAGGCAATATGAAACCTGCTTCATCACGCGGGTCTGTAAACACCTTAGGCAGGCTAAGGATCTGACTGATTTCATTCCACAATTTTCTTGTGATCTCTGGTGACCCAAGGATGAAGACAGATATGGCAGTAGATGTGCTATTCCAGTGCTCTCCTAAGGTTTCTGGAGACCTTGGGTAGTGAATCAGTGCCTGCCAATGCACTATTTGCCTCATGGCTATTGGACCACAAGAATGGAGGAGAAGAAAGTGGAGGAGCCAATTATATCACTTCTTAGACTGTGGCATCACCGCAGTGAACCAACAGCATGGTTTTTTTGTACGTCAAGCAGCGCAGTTAGAAGGAAGTGCCATCCAACTCATACAGTGGAAAACATCATTGCAGGATTGGCTGGTCTGAGCTTCTCCGAGGCAGACCTAACTTTTATATACTACCAACTGGAACAGTGTCCAGCACTTAGGTACACAATGTTGTTCTAAATACACGGGGCTGTTGCACTACAAATACTTCAGCCTTGGAATCTCATCAGCAGCCAAAGCTCGGCAAAATAATAGGCGATGACCCAACCAACTATCAGAAACAAATTTAAGCGACGACAGTCTGGTGTAAGCCAAAAGTGTGACCACAACATGCTCCTTCCTGGAACACTTAAGAGACAGCGGCTAATGCCCAAAAATCCAAGTGTGAGCTTTCTAAGAGAAAGATAAAGGTTTATTTAACTCATCCTTAATGCTGAAGTTATCAATAACAACCCCACATGCATGGGCGATGTGAAATTTGCAGCAAAACCCACCCAAAAAAATGCATCCGACGCTAAGCTTGTCCATGTTTAAAATCCAGTCATAAAAGTTTATAAATCTTACACAGAGGCAGTGCTCCCCAGCCCACACTCTTTTCAGTGAAAGATACCCTCTGCCTCCTGTCTGTGTGAAACAGCTGCCTTTTGACATGCCTGTTCCCCGCCCTTGCAAAGGCAACCTTATTTCTAGTTCAAAAAAATACTAACTGTGTGCTGCATTTAATATAGCTGCCATTTCAAAAGCATAATGGAAACAAATGTTGACATAGCTGAAGCAAGGGTGGAATTCTCAATGAATGCCTTTTGTAAAATACTATGGATGACAAAAGGCCACAACCACTTTTAAAAGATAATCTTCTTCTAATAACACTTTCTATTCCTTAACTCTCAACCAACAACGAGTTTTAGGGCCTGGGCTGGTCTTGGCATTGCCTAACTGAATCAAGATACTGGTCTCCCTTGAAAACGTGCTTTGAAGTGATTTGGGTCGCAGTCTGCCAATGAGCTCACATATTTTCTCTTTTAAACTCCCACAGTCTGACAGGTACAATGTTGAGGGCACAGCAGATTAGCTGCTGCAGCTACACCAAGTCTGACCCGATGGCCATCAAACTGGGTATCAGTAGGATCTGTATATAGGGCAGAGGTGCCCAGATAAAGGTTCGGGCAGCTGCCACCTCTCCCCACTGGCTTTGGGAAAATGGCCCACTGAGAATGACTGTGGACTACCTATAAACCAATGAAACTCAAAGTGTGTTTAAGAGGTGGCATTATTAGTTTGTTCCACAAACAAGTAGCGTGGGAAGCTGGTAGATGTGTTACGAGACTACACCCTTGTGACTTGTCTCCATGATTTACTTTGAGCCCCTCCCATACGGAGGACGCACAGGTCAGTAGTAAATGAAGGCGATCCTGTAAGCTCTGACTAGCGAGCAATGGCATAACTAGAGAGTGGGGGCAGTCAGCCTTACCACCAGAAATCGACCAGGACATGTTGATTTGAGCCTTCTCAAAAAGCATGTGCAAAGGAGCATGATCCAGTCTTTCTCGCTCTCGTTTTAAGAAGAGCCAATGGCAACAACGGCATTATTCCAATTAAAGAGCCTTTAACTCTTAGGTTTTACTAGTGTTAGTGTCCATACGAGCTTACAAATCTACACTTTGCCTCTATGTACTTAACTAGCTTTGCCCTAATTCGCCAGGTGCCTGGCTCATAAACATCCCTATGTAGTGCTTGAAATGGAAAACTAGAAGTGCAGGTACCCTATACCAAAGTACCTACTTGCCTTTCAGAAGTGACAGTACTCTCCAATTAAAAGTATTGCACCTTCACTGCGAAGGGCACGTACTCGCTACCCAACAGTACAGGCCCATTTAAAGCGCTGTCCTTGTAGCACCATTCCCTGGTTAAATACGTAAGTGGACATTGTCTGCTGGAATCAAGTGATATAGAATGGACGACTCCCTGCTCCTTGGGCCTGCGCTACTATGTATACGGTTTGGCTTATGCTATGCAAAGGTGTGCGGACATACGTGTTTAGTCTTCAAGGTATGTTGTATGTTGAATGTTTAAAAGAGTGCATGGCAAAGAGGACGTATTTATGTGTGTTTTGAGTTTCCATTTGTAGGAAAATTGGGAGATGTCCCCAACATGCCTGGCTTCCCCTACCATTAAACCCACACCTTTTACACGAAAACAGGACTGGTGGGCCTGGAAGAAATAACATTTGACAATAACAGCCCAATTTTCCTCAGTCTACCAACCCAACACACATTTTTATATGTTTTCATGCCCATGCTGCATACTGAATATGGGAGAATGCAAGACGTGCTGGCACTGCCTTGATGCCACACGAAAGATCTAAGATGCTGTAAAACAAGAAATCAGTCACTACAAAGGCAGGATTTGTCCGGTTAAATCCTGCTCTGTTTATTTGACAATAAAAGCGGGTAAATTTTCAGCCATCTGCACTGAAAATGAAACCTCCTCCTCTCCAATACTCACCCTTCCGGCTTCCGCGCCTTGCAGCCCCGCCGGACCGAGCTAGCCCGCTCCTCTCTGTACAGGGATAAACTGTCCCCAGGGCCCCATTCGGGCTGAAGCGGTGGGGTTTCTTCTGGTGTTAAACCTGCTGCGAATCGAGCTTTTAGATGCTCGCCACACTCTCGCACGCATCCCGACATTCTCGCCAGCCTCAATTATTTATTCCCCAGTCGCGGCGCGGGTCCCCGGGCGCCAATGACTGCAGAGTAAATCCTGGGAGAGACCGGGGACTGTTTCATGCTTGAGCGCAACTGTTTAAGAGTTTGACAACAAGCAAACTGGTTCTGCTTAATGTTTTTCCCAAGGTGAAAAGAATTATAGGTCTGCCTGCCGAGGCACAAGATGGCTGCCAACACTTCCTGGTTTGAAGTGTTGGCAGCTAATCAGAGGCAAGCTCGTGCTTAGGGGTTTAGGCTCCGCCCAGATATCGAAACTTTTTATTTATTTTTTGAATTTCTCTGGAACTACTGAACGGATTTACACCATTTTAAAAAGGGCTCTTTCTGAACCAAGACCTACCTTTTTGCCAAATTTGGTGTAATTCCGTTCAGCAGATTCGAGCTGTAGCCTTGTCTAAAGTTTCCTATGGAAATTAACATGGAGAAAACGCGTTTTGGGACCCCCTTTTTCTCGGCCTCCGCTTGTCAAATCACCCCGAAACTTTCAAGACCGGAGCTGACCGGAGCGGGCCACTAGTTTTGAAAATTTTGCAAAGATTCGTCAACCGGCGCCAAAGTTATTGGGAAAACAAAAAACGCTTTTCCTATGGAAACTAGGTCCTAACTATAACTACCTACTGGCGACCGCCAGTAGGTATATATATATATATATATATATATATATATATATATATATATATATATATATATATATATATCTCGTAGCGATTCCTGTCTGCCAAATGTCGACAGACCCAGTAGGCACTGACCTCAGCCACATTCAGAAAAAAAGGCTTGAATCAAAGTTGTTCGTGGAGTATGCAGAAAATTTATTGTAGAATACACCACAAAATTAACACAGGCATAATGCCTGCCATGACGCGTTTCACTCGTCAAAGCGAGCTTGATCACATGATGCGCCTCCAATTAGAAAACAACAGATAACCCATTTGCGTGCACAACCGCCTGTGAAAACAACACCCATCGTTAATAAACATAGGAGGCAGACTGGAAAATAGTTTGAAGTCAAATAAAGAAAACAACAATTTAGATGCACACGTAAATAAGAATTTAAATACTATCAAGCCCAGTGTATAGCACAATAAACAAAATGTAAATATCATAAATATAACTAAATAATTAGATTCATCTATATATCACAGACAATGCTGAATTTGTTATAAATAGCTAATGATAAATACATAAAAGTCCAATAGCGATACTTGCTGCAGGGTATGAAACGAGTAAAATGTGAAATCACTTTAGATATTCTTTACGTCATATTTTGTGCAAATAAGCATGTCAATTTCATATTATATGTGCAGAATAAGCAACATTATAGACACAATAGATATATAATAATATATTAGGATTATATGCAGGAAACCAGTGTTTTATTATATATATCCAGGCTAATCCTACTACTAATTAGATGATGGATAAAAATATTTTTACACCAGAATTGGTCACAGTATCCTGCTGATAGTCTGAACCCAAATATCTATATAGATCAAACACAGTGCCTAATCCAGTCTAAAACCTCATCTAAAAATGCTAAAAATAGTAAAAAAATGTGCAAAACAGAGCTGTGCAAAATACAATATCCATAGCAGCCTTAACCTAATCATTACTACTTAATGATTCTAAAGTGCAAGTGCCAACAATATTATGTAGTTACCAGAAAAACTTTATTAAAATCGAAATCCTATATTTAATAGACATATGGGGAGAGCTTGAAGAAACCAAATTAAACTAGAATAAAAAGTCTTATGAGACATGCCCAATCGTTGCAGTGCGGGGATATCACAGTTAGGAAATATACAGAAGGATAAGTTGACTACAAATCTGTAGATCTCTTAAAAATAGTGTCATAAGCCAATCTACAACAGAAGTATACATCAATCCATTAAAGGAAGTTATGTAAATCTTCACTCATGTTTAATCCATTAGGCATCCGGGTATCAAGAGCTAAAATAAATTGAGATTCACGTTGCCTAAGCAATTTCTCATGGTTCCCACCCCGTCCGGGTGTGGGAACAGCTCCCAGAACAGTGTATTCCAAATCTTTTAGTTTATTATTATGTACTAATTTGAAATGTCTCGCAACCGGATAGTTACCATCAGAATTTACTATGGCACGTACATGCTGTAAGATACGTTTGTGTACAGGAGTTTAGTACTCCTATGTACTCCAAACCACAACTACATTTAAGTTTGTAAATAGCAAACTCTGTGCGACAATTCAAACTTTCCTTAATTTCAATTTCCTTCTCACTAAAAGCTGTCTTATAATGAGTTGCATTAGTGGCAAATGTACATGCCCGACAGGAATTACATTTATGAAAGCCCATTTTCTTAAGCCAAGTATATATAAAACTCTTGATGGATGTTCACCGTCTTTTTCTTTAGGTGGTCTCATGAAGATACTTCTTTTAGCCACGGGGAAAGGTAGGTCATAAAAGGATGGGTGGCAACATTTCCTACACATCTTTGCAAGACTCATGAAGATGCAGAGGTGTTTTCCTGCCGCAGGCTATCTGTCATCCACCAAACTCAACATCAGGCAGATAAGGAGTAAAAGTAAATCTGTCTATTTTGCTGATTTATTAATAACACCATTGCCAAATTAAGCCCTGCACAGTTGGGTCAAAGTGACAAAATACCTTAAAAGGATAAAAAACGCAAATAGATAAGGGAAATAGTGCAACCAAATAGCATGACATTTGGTTTCTGGGAGATCTGCATAGTTGTTGGGAGGGAAGAGCTGCAGCAGCGATGAAGATTCGAGAATAGGGAATGAGTATAAAGTGCAGAGCTTTAAGTGGTCTTCTATGACTTCTACTTACTTTCTATTCTTCCTATTGCCTTCTTGGTCTCTAATACCATGGATAGCAAGATCAGTAACAGGTGTACCAAATGGCTAGCTAAGAGTTCCATCTACCTCTAGGAGTTACTAAAAGATGTACTGATGGTTGCTGACAGTTTGAAATGAAGGGAGAGGAGAAAATGCAATAAAGCCAACATTTGATTGATGAGTAAGAAAAGAGGCATATGTTTTATTTTAAATATATTAAAATCGGAGAGAGATTCTGAAATTGAAAATGGGAAATGAGGAGATGCAATATATGAAAAATTAGTAAAATTAGAAAATGAATATTTAAAAATTGCAGAAGCAAATACAAAAAAATGAGTGTCATGTAAAAATGCATCATAAAAAGTGGGCTTTTTCATTAAGGTCTTCAAGGTTTTTTCCCTCTTCTTAAGCTGCATGTGTGTGGTGTCCACTATAGGTTGGTATATCACAGTGCTCTAATATGTTATTCGAAACTTTATGAGACATAATATTTACGTGCGGGTTGGTTTTATGCACACACTTGGTACTAGGCACTTCACATAAAATGTATTCTATGAAAATATAATTGGAGTTATGCAGCTCTCTCTGATAACTGATTCTTTCTCCATAGAGTTACTTCAAAATCTTGAGAGTCAGCAGGTTTTTGGACTTTGGGCTCATTATCAGAGTAGGATGACTGAGTTTTTCAACTAGTATCCTTTCTAAATCACTTAGCTTATGAGTTTTTAACAGATGATCCTTTGGCTCGATCTACAATAGGTTGTTACAACTTTTCTTTGTCCTGATGAAGACCCCAGAGAAGTCTTTATAGGGGGTTGAAACATTGGCGTATTGCATTGCTATCTGCCATTAATTGTGTAGTATATTTTACTTAAGAGGTCTGTGCTACCAAAAGTGCAGTATCAGCCAACAGTATATTAATCTTTGTAATTCCCACATGCAACCCAATAACCACTTTTGTCACAATTCACTTGCACTGAACCGGTTTTTGGAGCACCTATTGTTCTGTTGTTTACCTGTGTATCTAAGTAAAGAAATGTAATGATCTACATACAACTGAATTTGTATGTGATCCCTCAAATATGTCTTACCAAGGGAGCTTAGGCTGAAAGCTCTCTCTGTGGGAACCATTATTTCTTATTATGAATTTACTGCCCAGGTCCCCAGGAATATAGGGCAGGATAATTGTTCTCAGCTCCCTGTCAGATCAGCACAATTCACTATCTGGTCTTCTTGACAATTAGCTTCTCATTTGGAGTGCGCTAGGACTGGCCATAATTAGGTCTACAGTCTGGCAGCAAAGGAGAGTTGGTAGAGGAATATGGCGGGCACCCAGGAAAAAAGACATTCTGCGGGTCTGCTCGACTGAAAAGTGAGAGGCAACAAATTAGGAAAGTAGGAGACATGGAAATTGGCCTCTTAATGCTCAGAGGTGTACAAGCAGTGTATGGACACAAGCTAAGCTGTCAGGCCACTCCAGGAATTTTACCTTGGTGGTAGAAAATTCCTCACAGTCACAATCAGAATTGGCTCACTTCAGCTACTGTGGTGCACGGTGCGATACGTCTTGGAGGCAAGATCCCAATCAGTGACCTGAACAGGCAGTGATCCTAAGAACATACAGCTTGACTAGAGCAGCACCACTGCTCCTGTGCAGGGTGCACATGATGCTCACCGAGTGAGCTGGTACCCACAATATAGTGCCTGGGTTGGAGGGAGGTTAGACGCTTGCAAAGGAGCAGCTACAATTTTGGGATATGACCCCGAGAGTGGCTAGCCGGCTTCACATACCAAGGGGGACGGTGCCCATTGTTCAAGGTAGGGAGAGATTAAAAGAATATCTTTCATCTTTACTCTTATTGCGATAATAAGGCAAACATTTTTACATGCAGGAGTCTAACCCAGTCTAACCCAGATGCGTAGCACTTGATATGGCTGGATGCCAGATGTTCATTTCAGTAATAAAACAAACAAGTCAAAAGAAGAGTTTTTAAAGGCTTTTTTGAAGTAAAAATGATGACTGTAGCAGCCATACAGGAATGGAGCCTACAGTGCAGGTGGTGACGAAGCATCAGAACTAGAAGAGAAGATAAGAAACCATGGAAGAGGAAGGAAGGACAAAAAGAGTGAGCGAGATAGAAGGGTATGATGAGTTTTCCCTGTGGGGTCCAGATTTCAGGTGAGCCGGATTTAGGTGCACGAATACCACATGGCCAAAATTATGTTTCCACCTGGTATCCCTGTACCTAGATTCAGCTATACCCAGTTATTCCACGTAGACTAGGGCATAACATACACACCCAGTTTTACCAGGCAAAAATCTGCAGGCAGATCCCAATTCCAGACACAATGATAGACTGTTCTCTGCTCCTGATATACAACCTGCCTAGTGCAGGTGGTAAATGTGTGTGGTAGGATTGCTGTGGGTAAGGGTGCAGGGCAGAGGGCTAACATAGAGGAGGGTATCTGGGGCATCGATGGGGGGATCGGGAGAGGCCCAGGCTGCATGTGCACCTAAGGCTCCTGTCCAATCGTCTTGCAAATTTGCAAAATGTTTTTTTTCCAGCAGGTAAAATCACCACTGTAGTTCCTGCACAAGGAAAAAATAGTGTGGGAACATCGGGCCAGTTGTGACCAGGTTGAGCCATATCTACCCTGGAGATGCTACCAGTGCTTAATTTGCAAAATAATAAGTGCCAGGTCCCAAAGTGCTGCTCAGACGCCCAAAGCCGTCCCTAATAAATGTTGGCGCTCCAAATATCAAGGCTGCATAGTCCTTAGATATTGAAGGGCCAGTTTAACACACTGCCAGACACTCCCTGCCCATTATCTTACTCTTGCAAGTTTCTGCTGTCTGCCTTAGTGACAGATGTTCCGTCTTTCTTTTCCTCCTTCTTTCCCCTCTGTGTGTTTTTCTCTCTCATGCTCTCGGGAAATGACTGATGAGAAAAAATAAGTGCCTTTCCCCACAAATGAGTGCCGGTTGTCCCAACCAGCTCAAATAAGGCACTGGATTTCGCTACATCTGACTCGTAATTGGGCCATGATGGGAAAAAAAAAATGGTATTTTTGCATCGACAAACTGAATGTAAAACATGCAAAATGTCGGATCTGATTTGAAAGAAAGTGCATTTCTCAGTGTAAAAAGTCAAGGACTCCTATACCGTTGATGGAAGATTGTGGCTGCCCGTGGCCCACGCAGGGGGCCCCCATAGTAGGGCGGCCGCCTTAGTGCCACATGATGGCACACAGCGACAGTCCAGTGTTGCAGGGACCCCCTATGGGTCCGGCATGCCCCCTGTCATTTCTGGCGCCCTGGTAGGCGGGGAGCCAGGTATAAGTACCTCTCCTGCCCACCTGGCACTCTCTTTGCTGGCAATATTGCACGTCGTTTCCCTCCCTACCGCTTACCCGGCGTTTATACAGGGGGTGGGGTGGGAGAGGCTGCTAACTTGTTATTTTGTGTTGGAGGCGGAGTTACAGGGTGATCCAGAGGCTGAAAGGGACATAGAGGTACCCTCTTCAGGAGCACAACAAGGGTGCAAAGGCCAAATATCCCTAGGTGGTCCTCGCGTTGGACCCTGGAGGAACGACAGCGCCCCGCTAGTCCTACGGGTGGTTGTAAACCTGAGCAACCGGGGGCTGCCTGGATATGCTCCGCCCCCCTCAAGGGGCGTGAGTAGATGGGTGGACTGGCGGTCCACAGGTGGGAAGGGGTAAACCCTCCCCCAGAATTGGTAAGCACCGATTGGTTAGTGCCACGGTGCAATTTGGCACATCAGGTGGGCAGGCAGCAGAGGGGCTGCCTGCCCTTGGATCGCCCGTAAGCTGACCCACCATGTTGGCATATTTCGGTATGCAAATAAAGCTGCAGCAATTTTCTCCACAAAAAAGGTGTCTTGTGTGTTTATTTCATCAGGAGATTGCTATATGTGTGATGGGGAGTGTGCTGCCGATATTGGCAATATGCCCTACGATTTATATTCCCACCTGGAAAAGTAATCACAATGGCTGTCAGCCAAAAACTACACAACACAGTTCTGCATGTCATGGTATCCAATTTTCTATCACTTTAAAAGCATTCAGGCTTTAGGAGAACATAACTTTGCTTCCTTGATTTTGGGTGTTTCTAACCCAGTGGAATAGCTTCTTTTTTCAAACGCTCCTCCTGTGAAGTAACAGAGCATTGCTGCTAGGAACCAAATGACGTATGGGTGAAACCTATTGATGTTTCCTACACATCTTGGGGCTCTCAGGCACTGCAGCCTTGGGTCAGGAGGCTGCTTCCATTGAAGCTTCTCAGGCCCAGGCTTCGCTCCTTGTTCTATTCATCTGTATCTCACTTACATCTCTTCCTGCAGGCACACACAATGCTATATGCTTAACATGCTGCTCCCAGCAGAGTCTGCTAAAGAGGGGACCTAAGGCTAATATGTGCGGTCTGCCATGCCCAGCAATGCGGTTTCCTCGTTTTCGTTCCTTTGTGTTGCTACTACCCTGTAGCTACACTTCTCCAAAAAAAACAAATTATAAACTTGGATTGAGTCAGAAGGTGCCTCCGTTCCACCACCCAATGCTTTCCCGCAATGCCCACGCATTACAAGAAGAAAATAGAGAGGAAAGTGGCAAATGCTGACACTCACACATAGGTGCACGTATAACACACTTTAATAGCTTGATAACAGTAAATACAGCATGGTTGATTGTTGGGCTTTTTCAGAGCATTGGTGAGGGTCCACCCTGCTTGACCGACTCTCTACATCTGCTTTGCCCCTATCCAGGGTCGGACTGGGACAGAAAATAGCACGCCTGGGAGAAATTACGCGATTATGCCTGCTCAAGGAATTTAGTAATTTGGGGCCAAAATTCTACAGCAGGAGGAAAGGAACAGCAAACTTAAAGAGCACGAGTGGCTGCTGCTGTTTGTGTCCTGGTGCATTTCATGGTTTTGTTGTTACGCAAAATGCATCTTCTGGTCCCTTTTGGACCCAAGGGTGAATTTTCTGCCAAGTGCTGAACGCTGGATTATACTTCTCGCATCATTATGACTAATTACGCATAATTTTGTGGTAATGATGCATAATTAGGCTAGCGGCAATTATGCTAACTATGCCCACCCTAGAAAATAGCCCGGGCACCAAATTTAAATGGGCCCCCATTTGCCACTCAGGGCCTTTTTGAACTTATAAAGACATGCTTTATATGTGTTTTACAAGGAATGGGAGACTGCATGCATTTGTGCTTGCTGCAGGCATTGCACTCTAAAATAAATCACTGTTATGTTATGTTATGATCTCTTGGTATAGCGCAGCAAATCATCCCCAAAGGAATATCTCGGCGCTTCTGCTGAAGTATATGACTAGCAAAAACTAACGAAAACAGCCATGTTTTTAAGAGTTTTTTTTTTTTTAAACTTTCCCAGCTCCGTGCACAAGGGAATTGGTAGGGAAAGTTCATTCCAATAGAAAGGTGTCAAATAGGAAAATGACCTCCCTCCAAATCTGGAGGTACGAATCGGTGGAATTTGAAGAAGTGCTGTGTCTGTAGATCTCAGCAATCTAGTTGGGTGACAGTAGCTGATTCTACGTTGTAGGTAGGCTGGAGCCTTGCAGTTCAGGGTTTTATAGGTAAGAGAGCACATAATAAAGCTGAGTCTTTTCCTTATAGGTAACCAGTGCAGAGAGTGTAGTATTGGAGCAGTGGGAGAGCCAGACGGAAGATAACACACCAGTCTGGCTGCGGCATTCTGCACCACCTGCAATTTAAATAATGTCTCATTAGCACCAGTGAGACAACTTGTAATTAAGGCCTGAACTAGGGTTTTCCTAGAGGTGGAAGGAAGCCAAGGAAATGTCTTTTTCAGCAGTAGCATGGGGGCAAAGCAAGTTCCTGAACAGTCAATCAACAGTAAAAATAGGCCCACCAGACCATAAAACGGGCCTATAAACAGCCAAAAAACTAGCCCACACACTGACCTGCCAGTCTAGCCCTGCCTGCACTGCCAGATTGCCCTAAAGTCTAGTCCAACCCTGCCCTCACCCAACATGCTTCTGACCCGCACTGCCGAGAGCATGTCAGGTGGAAACCATGTATCGTCCTTGGTGTACCTTAAGTGTACTGATCAGGGTCGAACTGGACAGAAAATAAACCCAGGCTCCAAAATAAAAGTGGCCCTCATTAGCAAATCAGATAGCTTAAAAAGTGGCCCACGTTTACAAATTGGGGTAGACTGCATGAATTTGTGCTTGCTACAGGCAATGTTTGTGATAATATAAAAAATATCAGGGAAATCAGCAGTTAAACACCGTACCACAAGGCCATTAAACAGGCACAAACAAACAGCCCAAAAAAAAAAAAAACGGCTCTGATCTGTCAGACTAGCCCTTCTAGCACTGCCAGTCCGACCCTTTTGCTCAACAAAACTACAATAAAGTTAGGCAGTGACTGTGGAATAGCGTTCGACAACATTTTTTTATTTATTGCATTTTGTTGTATACGAGATGAAGTTTCTGAAAAACTGCTGATCTCTCACTGGTAATTAGATGAGGTTTATGATAGATTCATATTTCGTTATCACACACATTATTTTCACCCCATACATTAATCAATTATTTTTTGGGAGGGCATGATTCTTTTTGCCTTAAAAATTATTTGGTTTAAAAATCAATTTGTGTTTGTCAGAAATCGAATCATTTTTATAATCGACTGATTTTTTTTTCTTAAAGAATAGATTGGATCTTGGAACTTTGAAGGTGATTATGTTTAGCGAAATGGTGATTGCATGCCAATCGCTAGTTCTCTTCAAAGCAAATGAAGGGTTACCATCCACCTGACTTTTGGGGCAAATACATTCACCTAGCAAATAGCAACACTGATGCGGAATATTTCGTTCCGTTTATGCCGGGATACGTAACATAAATTATTGTTTCTCCGAAGTCTTCACATTGTTTTCACTTATCCAGAAACAAATAATTTGGACACATTACATCTGAGGTAGATGATGTGCATAATGAGCGCCATCTAGTGGTCTTCAGCTTATCATGCATTTTGGTCTGTAGAAATCGCGTGTGCTCGATAACGAGAGCCGCAGGGGTGTAGAAGACATTTATGACAAAATAAATCTCAATATGCGAGAAACGTAATTTATTGTTTGCAAGGATTAGCACTTTTTTACATGGTAAGTCGTATATAACGGCGCATAACATGCCATAGTATTCATCAGGCCTCTTCCATGGTTACACCTCACCTGGCTTCACCTGGTGAAATTTATTGGGGAAAAAACCTGAAGGTGCGATCTATATTGCACAATTAATTAACAAGCGTTTAAACCATCATATATAACTTTATTCGGTCATTTGTACAAAACACCATCAAAGTGTACAAAAATAAAACATAAATATATGTACAATTAAAAATAGTATTAAACCATTCAAACACAAGTACAAATGACATCCCAAAACAGGTTAAAAAGACAAGGGTACGTGAATAGATAAATGCAAACGACCTGGTCCGCTAAAGTGGAGTGCTAAAGCAGCCACCAGACATTTGAGATGCTAAACCATGCATACCAAGCTTGATATTTAAAATACATATACAGCATAAGAAGGGAAAGGGTTAAAAGATCGTATCGTTACTATACTAAGAATTTTTTGCGGATCAGCCAGAAAGAAAATAAAAACGGCTAAGAGCAAAGACTATTGGCCCTGATGTGTCAGTTTTTAAAATCCTAAACACAGACTGATGCTGCCTAGCACACAGATTGAGGCATAAAGGTCTGATCCATCTCCTGCGTAACTGCCGATACTTTAGACAGAAAAACAGAATGTGTTCTTCTGTTTCAACTACTTCACGGCAAGCAGGACAGATGTCTAAAACTAGGCCGATCGCCTCTTTCCCCGGAAATTTCTATAGCAGATTACCATATCTAAACCTAATATACAAGCTTTTAGCAAAGGGGGGTGAAATCAAGTCAAGAAAAGATTCAAACAGAAAGCGTGATTTAATGTTTAAAAAGTTGGATGTTAGCTGTCCGCTTGTTTGATTACTTATATAATGCTCCCCTACTACCCTCCAATACGTTGCTTTAAGGGTCAAGATGTCACGTTTAGTGGCCCTTTCTGGGTACTCCCACAGGCCCATCAGGTTCAATAGTTTACACCATCTGGCGATATGTCTGAACCAAGGTAATAGTTTAGTCCCGTTAAGTGCTAGGACCTCCCGAACAGAGTTGCGATATTCAATTAGTTGTGGAGTGGTCCATAGGCATAGCCAATAGGTCAGTGGTCTCAGGGCTGCCAGGTCGCCTATTCTCTTTAACCGAAGATCACAAAAAAGTGGGATGAGAGGTGTTGTAACAGGTAGCGAGATGAGAGCCCTTGCAAAATTATTCTCACAGATAGTTAATTTACTTACATTAGTAAATCCCCATATCTCTGCTCCATACAGAGCACCACTTTGGGCTTTTGCCCGATAAATTTCAAGGGCCGGTGAGAGAGGTTGAGTATACGATTGTTTTAAAAATCTTAAATACTGATTTAGATCTTTGGCCTAGTATTAAAAAGCTCTTCCTTAATTGATGTTCCCAGCTATGGGGTCGATTCCGATTCGGGCCGGAAAAAGCACCGACCGACTCGGATCCGGAAAAAATACCGACCGACACGTACCAGTGGCGCCCGACACGCCAAGTACGATGCAAGCCGCGATAAATCCGACCGACACGTCAGGAAACCAAGCCGACCGACCGAGCCGCTCGGAAAATAGCAATCCGGCCGGAAAAACACGCGAATCCAACCGACCGACACGCACCCGGAACAAATCCGACCGAATCGTACCCGCCAACTCCAACCCGCAAAGTACGATGCAAGGCGCGAAAAACCCGACCGAGTCGGACGGAGGACAAGCCGTACGACCGACACGCATACAAAACCGAGCCGAAGCAACACAATACACCGCGACCGACGCGTACGCAGCATACAAAACTGCACAAACACAGCGTGAACGAAACGGAAAACACCGTACGAGACCAATGCAGGGTCCGACTCGGTCACAAGAACGTTTCCAACATACACAAACAGCACAAAGGAAAAATCAACCAAAAAAAGGCCAAACAAGCAATTACCAAGCCAATAAATACTGGGGGTGGGGACAGAGAACAAAGACACACCCACAACTCCACCTATATAAAGGACACAAATCACTACCATGAGCCTTTGCAAATGCCATTCCACTGCCAGCACCCAAGAGAAAGCAACCAGACACCCACAGCTCATCCCTCACACAAGCCACACACCAGCAGCACACCAACAAATACCTACCTCACATACACCCAGCACAACACACACCCACACACCCTCACCTGCACACCAACACACACATCACCACCCATCACCATGCCCCCCAAGAAGAATCACAAGTTCCTAGATTGTGAATTGAAGTCCTGGTAGACGAGATCCTCAGGGTAGAGCCACAGCTGTTTGGCACATTGGTCCAACAGACCCCCATGTCGCAGAAAACCAAGATGTGGGAGAGGATCATCAACAGGGTGAACGCCCAATCACCATGTCGGCGCACAAAGACCGACATCCAGAACAGGTGGTATGACGTGCGCAGGAGGGTACGGAAACTGCTGAAGCAAGACTACATCAACAGCCAACACACCGGCAGTGGCCCCTCCTGCTAAGCCAATATACCTCAGGCCCTGGGAGGAGAAGGTGCGGGCCATCCTACCGCCAGTGAGCATATATGGACTAGAGGACATCCCAGAGCCTGGTGAGTACACAACAAATGTACACAATATACTGCCACAAAACACACACACATCACTGTCAAGGGAGAGTCAAACCATGCACTCATAGCAATCACACAGCAACCAGAACAGAATCATCCCAAAATGTGTATGTCAGTCAGAGAAACACAACACATGCCATCAAAAAGATCACATCCAACTGTGCCAACACATGTACAAACACAACTACAGCTAGGCAGTGGCACAAATAGAACTAACAAACACATCCACATCATGTAGCCACCAGCAACAACACCAACACACAGTGAAGACCACTCAAAGGAAGGAATTCTGTGTATGCTGGCCAAGTCAGTGTAGCCAATAGCATCATGGGAGTCGCAGTCACACATATTGCTCCCCCCACAACTGTCCCATCAACACCACCCTGAACCATGCCCACATCACAGGGAGTGGAGAAGGACTCACAAGATGGCTGACACTGGCTACTGCTGTGGGGAGCACAAGGCCCTGCTGCCAACTGTGCACCAACAAACAGCAGGACACCACTGACTGACATCCTGAGAGACAACTTACACTCCCTGCAATGCAAGCACGTTCCATGGTGGGATATCTGGCTGGCTGGGTGGGAAGGGGGACTTGCAGCACTGACCATAGTCACCAGCACCTCCCTCACCCCCCCCAACACAAACTCCACAGTACCCACCTGGTAGAATGCAATGCCCTCCATCCTAACACAAGATCCCACAAAGCACCACCACCCTGGCTTATGTTGTGTGAAGCACAGGGACACTCTTGGGACTCTTAGCCAAACAACTGCCAGGACAACACTCCCAGCCATCCTGTCAGCACAGCCAGCCCACCCCACAGGGAAGCAGAGTCAAAAGGAAGGAAGCATGGGCATGCTGGGAAGGGGGTGGAGGCAATAGCATGATGGGAGTCGTAGTCACAGACATTGCTCAGCCTCACAACTGGCCCATCAACACCACCCTGAACCATGCTCACATCACAGGGAGTGGAGAAGGACTCACAAGATGGCTGACACTGGCTACTGCTGTGGGGAGCACAAGGCCCTGCTGCCAACTGTGCACCAACAAACAGCAGGACACCACTGACTGACATCCTGAGAGACAACTTACACTCCCTGCAATGCAAGCACGTTCCATGGTGGGATATCTGGCTGGCTGGGTGGGAAGGGGGACTTGCAGCACTGACCATAGTCACCAGCACCTCCCCTCACCCCCCCCAACACAAACTCCACAGTACCCACCTGGTAGAATGCAATGCCCTCCATCCTAACACAAGATCCCACAAAGCACCACCACCCTGGCT